>JAVRRP010000439.1:0-18353 GCA_036872775.1 Oleoguttula sp. CCFEE 5521 | reverse complement strand
GCGCAATATCGAGAAGGATGTCAAGGTATTCCCGTGGCGGATATTGGGTACGGCGCTGAAGAAGATCATTGGCAAATATGCAAGTCATCATGCATTATGCATGTAACGCCACGACACAAAGCTAACCATCATCACAGTCTGCAAGCTATTCTTCGACAGCGGGCGTTCTGCAGCAACCCGCCGCCGGCCCATCCGGCTACGCACGAGGATCAGATGCGGGCCTCGAACCTGCGCCATACCAGACCCACCACCCAATGAATTTGCCACCAACAAGCTCGAGCTCAGCATCGCACGCGTATGCGACAGCCATGACAACCCAGTCGTACGCGGGCGGATCAGCAGGCCTAGGCATCGGCCCGTCAGCAGGACCACCAGAACTGCGCCTTGCCGTTCCCGGCGTTGGAGGCAACCAAACGGCAGCCTGGCACCAACAAACGCCCGCATCGCACTACAGCACATCGGCCACAGATCTCAGCGGCACGGGCAGTGCGGCGCGCGGGAACTCTTGGGACTACGGATCCTACACTCTTGCAGCCTCACCTGCTACTGGACTACCCCACTCTGCACAAACGCCGAGCTATCAAGACATGAGCTCTGCACACATACCTCAAATGCACCCACAACATCGACAGCCGTCATACGGTATGAGCCAGCCTCCCCACGCTTTGCCTGAGGGTCGCTTCCTACCCTTGTACGATCAGGGAGCGACAAGTCAGCAGACGTCCTCAGGCGCATAAATCACAAGTCATTGTCCGTCGCGCTCCGAGAGTAACCCGACTACCACACCACACCACACCTCCGGACTTGGACAGAAGACGACACGACTCTTACAACCGCCTGCCAACTTCATACAGATCAACCGAACATGTCGTCCACATTGCCGCGTCATCATTGGTCACGCGGCCCGCGCGCGACAATGCAGCCCGCATCATGCAGCACCCTGCAGCACACCCTCTTGCGCTGGAACGCTTTTTGTGCAGCTGTTGCGACCACGGGATCTGCGTTTCACACTTCTTCTCTTTGCATCGTTGCACCGTTGTCAAGATTTTGGCGGGTGTGCGATCGGCGCTGCTGTGTCACCTGGCTTTGGCCGATGCGACGAAGTTGAAAGTGGGGCGTCTGCGCCACATCTTTGGGGCTTGGTGGGCACGCAATCTTTGTGCGACACTGGCGTTGCATTGTTCCTTTCTGGCTGCGAAGGGATATTGCCACTTCATCATCTTGGCTTCGCAGCACTGTATGACTACACGACTTGACCTCGACATCGAGGCGACTGACCATAATTCCACATCACCGATACATCGCCGACCGACGGACTCCAGCCCCGGCACCGATCAATACACATCGCCACAACGCGACCATAATCATTCGACCTACGTATTACTATCGCCACTATCTCCTTTGTCACTTGGTGCTGCTTCTGTATGATTACGATACCCATAGACGCGCTTGCATTCTGGGAGGGGATGGTAGTCGGGGGGTTTGCTGGGACTGTGACCGCGTTATGCATTGCGCTGGGCATAGCATACATTAGCTTCTAGACATCTAATTCAGATTGGTCCTCACCAACTGCTTACCCTTGCAATCGCTCCGAATTTCCATTGCTCCAACGGCCGCTGACCAGGACATCTTCGCTGCTAAACTACAGCTTCCGTGTGAGGGGCACTGTACGCCCCCGTCTCTACATAAACTCGGAGTGGTTTGTGAAACGCTCAACCTGCCCAAAGCAGCGACGTCTTCAGAGATGCCATCGCGGAGAGGTAGTGCGATAGGGTCCAGTATTCGCGGGAGTCTCGCTATCTCCATGGGTCTCTGGAGTGGACCGTGGAGCCGTCGACACTCCCGTGACTACAATTTGTCCGGGTGAGTGATTGCGGAGAGGCCGTGTTCTGGAGTTCATCGTCGATGTCGGTCTCTCATTGACAGGCCATCGTATCTTCGCACTGTCGCAGCTACAATGGTATGACCACAAGAACGTTCCATATATTGGTGAGAAAGAGAGAGTTTTTGGCTCATTCATCGAGTGCAGCCTCTTCCTTCCGCATACGATTCTCAAGCTTCTCCAGCCTTAACTCCACCGCAAACGTCGCCTTTACCATGCCTGACAACGATATGCCTCCCAATTCGGAAGCCTTCTCATACAGGACCCTGATCGGACCGAAAAGCTCTGATACCTCTCGATGTCGCTTGTAGAAGGCTCCTGCACGTTTGACCTCATCTTCAATTCTATTCTCCGAGACGACCGATAGAGTACTTAATTTCGCCTGGGTCTCTCTCAGACGCTGTGTCGTCCCGTCATCTCGCTCTGGCTGCTTGTCTGTGAGCACAGGCGTCCTCTGATTCGCGGAGAGCGAAGTAGGGAACAGTCCCATCATCGTCCGTCTGAAGTCCGCTTCCTTTCCAGCACGACCTTGATCTCGTACAGTCTCGCTTGCGAGGCTATTCTGATACCAGTCGAGGTATCGATCAAGCTCCTCATCGCCCATGTTCAGACAGTCCGTGTCCGTGACTGCGAAGGCTTCGGAATGCGACATTGGCTTCGATTCCGACTGCGTAGACTCTTCTACGGTGCGCAATTGGGCTTTCTGCCATGCATCCCAATCCATCCTCAGAGCTGCGAGGTCCTGCGCCGTAGTCGGAAGACGTTTGTGCTCATCGCATGGGAAGAGCAATTTGGTCGCCACTAACAGTAGTGCCATCAATCTGACTTCAGGATATCTCAGTGGAAAGTCAGACCGTTTCGCGCCTTCGAACAGATACCCAAAGTCCAGTCCGATCAGTCGAGCCAGCCTAGTTGTCGCTGCAAAGATCTCGATCGGTAACGCGAGAACTCTCATCCATCGATACAGCAGCAGTGGGTGATTCACAGCCGGCATACCCATGCCAAAGTCCTCGTGGAACTGCTTTGCCGTGTCAAATACTCGTCGTTGCAAATCCTCAGCTTTCAATATCGTCTGAGGTTCCAGCAGCGACTGATATTGGCCAGGCAGCTTTTCGGTGAGTGACTTCTGTACCAGTCTGATGGCCTGGTAGTACGGCAGGGTGCCCTTCTCCGCTAGACTGATAAAGTCGGCGATTGTGATTGGTATTCGAAGTAGCAGCGTAGCAATAAAGCATAATGCAAGCGTATCCACCAGAATTGCGATACCACTCGTAGAAGCCTTCCGTCGCGAGCTTTGCGAAGCATTCGTCTCGGTGCCACTCTCGCCCTCAGATTGCGAGCTGAACATCTGTGATTGACCCTCCGTATCGGTGCCAGATTCGTACCCGTCGCGAAACTGCACCTTGCGCAGTCGAAGAGCCCATAGCTCTCGCACGATGCCCTGGGGTACAGTATCAGACCTTATGCACCCTTGCGATGAACCGGAGAGACTCACCTCGATCTCCCTGCTAACCTTCCCTTCATCCACAAGCCACTTGACCTGCTTGCGCAGCACGACTTGCAGCGCGATCAAATAGTACTCCACTGCTTTCGACCCTTCGAACGTCCGTCCAGTTTTCGTGCTCTCGGCATCAGAATCGACTCGTCGATGCTTTCGGCCAGCTAGAACGAGCTCTCCGGTATCCTCAACTACGGCTGCGCCACGCTAGGTATAGTCAGTGGTGCATGATGGGAGAGAACAGCTTCTGAGAGAAATGACATACGTCTGATTGCTGATGCCCTTGATCGCAGTACGTATAGCCATCCTCTCCTTGATGAAAACGTCGCGATCCACAGTTCTCGTCATTGCAAGGCTCAGGGCGGCGCTTAGGACGAGAAGACATCTCAGTCGCAGTACGGGATGAATGGACCAAGAGTTGAAGGGTACGACTTATCCATATCTGTCGACCTCGATCTCGCCTGCCTACCAAAGTTTCTTTCTCGCTCACAACACATTGTGTGTGGCAAGAGCAAATGACACAGTGGGCGTTTCCGCTGACAGTAGTCGTGAGGCGAAATACAAAGTCGGAATTCCGATTTTGTACCTATGATAAGTCACGAACACCAGTGAGTGGAATCGAGTTGTATCTTTTGCGAAGGTGGCAGCGGGCAAATTGTTCACGCACGGAGGGAGCGATTGATGATCGGATACTCAAAGAGCCGAGATCACCCTGTTGCGTAGATCACGTTGTCACACACTTCACGATGATAACTGCATTGCTTCCAGTTCGTGAAGGGATTCGTCAATTCTGCTACAGTCGAAAACTGGCGACATGCCATTCCTCTTCCAGCAACAGCTTCGTCGCTTCTGCACCAATCCTAAACCACAGTGTCCGCGTGGCAGCCGTAGCCCATGCGCGTCTCGTATCCCAGCGCTTGCTATGAAGTGACCATGACGTGCGTAAACTGCGCCATCCCCATGCCCATTCGTGAAGGTTGGCCAACTGAGCCGTTCGAGGAGTTCCCTATTTCTGAGGGGCCTCCTTGACATCGATGCAGGTCTCCTCGCCCATGGCAGTGAGGACGATGACGTCTGTACACGTGTCAGAAACGTGATGCGATGCTGATTATGGTGCGGAAGTGTACTCACTGACGTCCTTGCCCTCGTCGGTGAACATCTTGTTGATCTTCTCGGCAACCTCACCCTCGGGAACCTTGCAATCGTCCTTAGTGTCGCCATTGTCGGACATGAGGGACAAGAAGCCATCATCGGTGACATCCAACTGTACAAATCTTCGTCAGCCCCGCCCACACTGATATCCTCCGTCCTCAAGAGTATACTCACAAGCTGGAACTCGCGGCGCGAAACGTTGGGAACATCCATGTTGTGGGTCGACGGGCACAATTCTTCCAACTTCTTGCCGGTGAAGATGTCGATGGCGACCAAGTGGACCTTGGCGTGACCGTGCTTGCCGGTCTTGGAGGTGGACATCTCGACAATCTTGCAGGGGCGGTTCTTAATCACGACGTGGCCGTTCTTCCTGAGCGACGAGCACTGCATGGGGTAGGTCGTCGACGCACCGGCGTCGGCGCTGTCGAAGGTGTGCTCATGCTATGTATTGATGTCAGTCGGGGTGTTCTCGTGGGCATCCTCGTGGTGTGGCGCGGGGGTGGAAGGCGTCTTGGCGGCGGAGCGGAGGGGTGATGCGCGGGCTCGGGATGGGATGGGCTTACCTGAGCGTCGTTGTCTTGGTCCGCCATGGTGAAGGATGCTAGCGGAGGTGAGATGTGGGAAGTGTATAAGGGTGGTGTGCGATGAGGGCCTGGGGGATAATGGTATTTGGTAAGGTCGAAATCGAGAATTTGAAAGTCGTCGAGGTGGGGAAGTTTTGCCCCACTTCGACCAATCAGGGTCCACTTCACCGTCCTGAGCACTTCATGTAAGCCGATCCAAAGAATGAACATGACTCCGAAGGCTCCTTGTGGGACTAAGTGGCGAGCAGCGTAGTCACGATCAGCTCAAGAAAGCTCGGAGGTGTGGCTGACTAGCGAGAAGCAGGACAACTCTCCGGGCACGTGACCATATTCTCTCCGTAAGTCAATGTACCTTTATTATGCGTGTATGCAACTCACCGGGGACCTTGAGGCGGACCCGACATGACTGGAGAGATGCAACCCATACACCGGGACATGCGTCTGATATCGCCTCTCGTTAGCCCTACAGTGCACTTTCATACTGCTGCAGCTAAGCTGATACAACCACAGGAACATTACCACATCCGGCGAGCGAATCTAATCCCAGCCACCTAGCTCGACCTGAAATATGTGGCTCGATCGCTTCGCCTCTCAATCCAACACGCCTACCGCTTCATCTCCGAATCGCTCTTTCTCACCAGCACCACGGAAGTCCTTCCAACTAGGACCTACTACATCCACCCCTAGGCGACCTGGACTTCCCGCGAGAACGACATCACTTTCAGTCGCATCACTTGGCGGATCATCAGAAAGCTTGCCTTCAACGGCACGTGTACCGAAAGGTGCGACATTACGACAGGGCCTGACTAACGGTGTTGCGCCCGATGTACGAGATCCTGAGGACGTTCTGGAGGGATTACTAGGGCCAGTGAGGCCGAAGGGAGTGAACGAGCCGGCGAGTGATGATGATTCTGTGACTCCGGAGTTTGCACAGGATATTGACTTCGAAGGTCTCTCGTTGGAAGAATATGCCAAGCCAGATGTTGCTACGGTGCAGCATAACGATGCACAGGCACCTGATTTTGAACAGGAGAAGCAACAATTCGAGGGCCTCCATCGAGATATCGCGAACTGCGATCAAGTACTACTTTCTGTGGAGACCTACCTGACCAGCTTCAAAGCCGATTTGGCCGCAGTCGCGCAGGAAATCGAGACGTTGCAAAACTGGTCCGCAAACCTCAATACCAAGCTCGACAATCGCAAAGTAGTCGAGAAGGTGCTTGGCCCGGAGGTGGAAGCTCTGATCATCCCACCCGCAGTGATCAAGAAACTGGTTGAAGGCAATGTGGATGATGTTTGGGTCAAGGCTCTCGAGGAATTCGAACGACGGACTAAGCTCATAGACAAGAAGCTGAGCCAACCAGACAGTAGCAGTGCGGCTGCTGAGAGTCTCCGGCCACTTATCGACAATGTCTCCGACAAGGCTGTCGAGCGCATACGAGACTACGTTGTGGCGCAGATCAAGGCATTACGGTCGCCTAATATCAACGCGCAGATCATTCAGCAAAACAGCTTCTTGCGATATCGTAATGTATTCGCTTTTCTTGCCACACGACAGCCGCAGCTGGCCGATGAAATATCGCAGGCATACGTCAACACGATGCGGTGGTACTATACGGCCAATTTTGCTCGATATCGAGCATCTCTCGAGAAAATGCACATTCATGTCATCGATCAGACGGACGCGATTGCACTAGATCCCGCAAAACGAGCTGTCAAGCCTGGCACGCCTACACACGACACATTCTCTGTCGGCCGTCGGACAGACGTGCTCAAAACTTCTTACGATAGTGCAGTCCCAGCCCACCTCGCTGAAGACGACAAGAGTACGCATTACCTCGAGATCCCCTTCCGAGCTTTCAACCTTGCTCTGATCGACAATGCGTCTACAGAATACGTCTTCCTCACGGAGTTCTTCACGAAACACACCTTCCACACCTCCCGCGCGCACTTCAACTCCATCTTCCAACCCGTCTTTGACCTCGGTCTTGCCCTCACCAAATCCCTGACCGAGCAAAGTCTCGATGCTCTGGGAATCCTGATCTGCGTCCGGCTGAACCAGCACTTCGCATTCGAGCTGCAGCGCCGGAAGATCCCCGCACTGGAAGGCTACATCAACGGCACGAACATGCTACTCTGGCCGCGCTTTCAACAAGTAATAGACATCCACTGCGACTCCATCCGTAAATTCACTGCCTCCCTCCCCACCAAACCAGCTGGCTCCTCGGCTCTAAGCCTAACCACCTCCACAACCTCTCAATCCACAGCGCCACATCCGCTAACCCAGCGTTTCGCGAACTTCGTACACGGCATACTGGTGCTCAGTAGCGAAGCCGGTGACGACGAGCCGATTGGCATTAGTCTGGGCAGACTGAGGAAGGAGTATGAGGCTTTCTTGATGAGGTTGAGTAAGGGTGTTGCGGAGGCGAGGAAGAGGGAGAGATTGCTGTATAATAATTACTCGCTTGTTAGTACGATTCTGGCGGATACTGAGGGGAAGATGGCGGAGGAGGTTAGAGGGAGGTTTGAGGGGCTGAGGGAGGAAATGGGTGTGGACTCTTGAGGCAGTCTCAATGATCTCGAGAGCTACTCTCCGATCTTGATGCGATTGCTGACCTTGACGTCCACTTGTATTTGCTCTCTTCAGTTTCGTGATGACAGACTGGCGCTCAGAAGCACAACGCTCCAGCAACGGAAAACTGCACTCTCACCGCAGTGAGCAGCAGCCGTGGCATGCGGTACATGTACGAAACGCCGGAGTTTATGTCTCTCCGGGAGAGCTCTCCTTGTGACGCAGTCTGTATTCCTCTTGAAGTGTCACAATGTCATCCCCAATTTCCGGAATTTCGAATACTCGGTGCGGTTTGTGGAAACCGATTACACTGTTCTACATAAATCGGTCATCTAAATCATGAAATCGCATTGAGCCAATGATTGACATAACTGCCCGACGGCACGCCTCGGAAGCATACGGAAAGCCACCATGAGAGCGAGGCTTCCTCGTCCCAATCTTGCATGAGGAACGTAGATTACATATACTCCCAGAACTCCGAGACATCATAGCGTCATAAACAGATCGTCGCGACTGCAACATAAACTCGATTATCACGATGGACCAGTAAAAGAACTGGCCTCGGTTGCGGGCGTGGTGATACCGCTCTCGTCGCTCGCGAGGGTTGACGCGTCAGCTAGTGGAGAGTGACTGTGCGACTGTGTCGCTGGTCTCGCTGTTCGACGATCGTCGGCGGGTGAGGTAGATGAGAGGTCTGATACTTGACGCTCTTCACAAGAGTCAGCCCATTGCTACACCAATCAAACGTTTCAGCAATGCCTTACCAAGTTCCTTCACCCGTAGCTTCAACATCTGGTTCTCTCGCGTGAGCGTCTGCGTCTCAGCCTGGTAGAAAGCAGTCTCGTCTCGTGTGCCGCCGAGCAAGAAGTCCTCCGTTAGAGGACCAAGTGCCCCATGACCACCGCCGGTATTTGGGCCATTCTTGGGCGATCCAGATTGGCTATTGAAACCGGGTTCCAATACGCGATGCGACGACTGCCGTGAGAGGGAGGAAGGACGTTTGTAAGCTCCAAGACCGTGAGGCAGCGCCGCGACTGATGCCGAGCGGGAAGATGGCGATGGACGATCGAAGGGATTGCTTGGCGCTGTTGATGCTGGTGTGTCCGCGAGCACGGAGGTGCCGGTGCTTTCTGGCGGAGTGTAGAGTGGGCCTCTGTGTTGCTTCTGCAGGGCATTGAGCTGGTCTTGCTGGATGCGGATCATGTGTAGCAGGCGATTCGCTTGCGACTCCTGCTCTTCTTCTAGCTTCTGATGAAGCTCTCCCAGACTAGGCTGCCGAGTGTGGTGATAATCTGTCGGTCGTCTGTTGAATCTTGGGCTCCCATTGTCGTTCGGCGATACCATCTCGCCCGCAGCTGGAGTAGTGGGGTCGTTGATCTGAAGGTTCGTCATTAAGCTTGAGCGACGCCGGAAGATCGGCGCAGAGGGCGCGTGCTGGAAGCTGGCGTTCATTGTTGCGGCTGCTTGCAGTGAAGACAGCGATGGGGAGCGCGGGGATGTGGGACCCGGGTGGAAGGGGTCGGCGTTGGTGAATGAGATGCGGCGGGGTCGTTGGTGTGCGAACGGCGATGCTGGTAGTGGAGGGGAGTGCATTGGGAGTGTGTTGAGTTCGGACTGCATCGTGAAATCGAGATGGTGCAGTGGGAATATTGTGTTACCTGCGTGTGTTTGCTAGATGATGTAGCAACTTTGAGGTGCTCCATATATGAGAGTCTATCGCTGCAAGCTCCGTGATCACTCCGTAGGCACTTGGATAGGTGGTCCCATTGCTGTCAAAGGTCTCACCACCTTGATGTCAGAGCAGTCGAGCTGCAGTCGGGTAGAGTTCCGCTCGGGTGTTACCGCTCGAGAGCGCTGGTTCGTTTGTCATGTCTGGTCGTCCTTCGGCGCCCACCGACGAGCCTTGTATCGTTCTTACAGTGAATCCCAAGAAGACCTCGATGATACGCGGCCCTTGTTCGCTGATGCCAGTGTTTCTGGTGGTGGTATGAGATGATCGTCATGGAGTCTGGCATCATCAGTGGCTTTCTCACGGCCCGCAGCCCTCGGTAGTGTTCCCACATTCACGATGGTCGATGGTTGCAGGGGTGTGCAAAGCATGGACACTGGCACTCGGCAGACGAACAGACGAACAGACCAACAGACAACGATGGCTCGGCGTGGATTAGTGAGCTGGGAGAAAGAAGACTGGGGAGATGTCGCAACTCTACAATCCAAAAATTGGACTTCTCAACACTCCGATCAAATCTGCATCGCCTCTGGAGTAGCATCTGTTCAAGGAGTGAAGTCCGACTCCCACGCCCCGGACCGCTTCTTACCCGCTTCTTCGCCGTTTGATCTACACGTTCTCGACCTTTGTCGAAATTTGATGTCGGTTGCAGATGCTCGCACAACCCACCAGCGGTATCACTTGCGACAAGTCGTCCGGCGATGCCGCTGACATCCACGGTGCGAGCCTTGACGCTCTGGCGTACTGTTCCATCGTTCGACCTGGCCAACGCTTAGATCTGCCTGTACTCCGGGTCAGTATGCGACACGTCGAATAGTCGATATGATCGCCAGCTCGAGCACGAGTGTGGCCGTCGGCAATGCAGCAATTCATCTATATTGACCGGCAGTCGGCCTGCTCTCTTTCACCTCTGTCGTCAGCAGCAATTTATGCAGCCCCATTCACGATACTTGAACGTTTCATACTGACTCGCTAGCATTTGCGATCTGAGGCGCATTTCTCTCCTAAACACTGCATTCTCTCGAGTCTCCTGGACCACACACAGCTGCGACGTCTCGACTCTGTCTCAAGATCACCTCGAATACATATTCACGCTGCCCAGCGTCGCGTACAAGGAATTTGACGGTGACACCACACAACTGATCGTTCCGCTTCACTGGTGTGGGATCTTGCCTTATTGGGAAACCGTTTTTACGCCTCCTGTGGACCCAATTTCCACGCCACGGCTTGTGAAGCTCGACGCCAGCTACGCGAACCCGTCAACCCTGCGTGCACGTCGCGCGATACGTGACAGTCTCTTCCACTGACCGGTCACCCTCCGCTTCATGCTGACCGACACCACACTGCACAATGCCGCATATAGATCACGCCCCGAGACACCGAATTATGCGCAGACAGCATTGTTAACACCAGATGGCATAGCATTGCACAGCAGGCGCAATAGTCTTCGTAGAGAGCTGCCGCGACATGCGCACTTCCTGGATAAGCCCTTACCTCCAATCATGATGGAAGATCCTCAGCATGTGAATGCGCCTATGCCACCGCGCAAAACGAACATGTCGCTGTTCAGTCTCTTCAGCAGACCCAAGGTCCAAAAGCAACGGGGTTATGCCGAGCCTGGCCTTCCTGCCATGTTGGCTCCCAAATCGAGCAATCCATCGCGGCTCGACCTGACGGAGACGAAGCCATTCCTCGATGCTCTGCCTCCACGCTCCACAAGCGCACTCTCATTCCGCACAACGAGCACCGAAGCCACCACCCGCAGATCCAAGATGTACCGCTCCGCGCCGCACGAAAAGTACGAACGGGGACCTGTCTGGGATCCACCACCACTCTTTCAAGCATATCCGCAGTCTTACAAGCACGGTGTCGCCGAAGTAGCAATTGCGGACCAGGGCACTGTCCTCGCGAAGTCGAGGGCACGTGGTCGACTCGAGGTAGCTAACGGCAATGCTAGTAGAGATACCCCGAGGAGCGACAAAGCGGCCGAAAACACCGGCAGAGCCACGAAAGGCGGTCTCTCTGGCGATTTTCAGCGAAAGATCTTCGTTCTCGTTACTGCTGGACACCTGCTGCAGTACGCAGAACACGGCCCAAGTGGCCGCCTGCCCGAACGCATTCTCTCCCTGAATCAGTCGTCCGCTGCATTCGCGAGTGATCTCGTCCCTGGCAAGCACTTCGTAGTCCAGATCTCTCAAGCGGTCGACAAGCAGGGTCGGCCTACTGCACCATCCGGGTCGCTGTTCAGTAGAATGGGCATGAGGAGCGCATCTAGCAGGCAGACTGTCTCGCAGATGCTGCTGGTATTGCCCAGCGCCGAAGAGATGGGGGATTGGATTCGAGCGACGAAGAATTGTATTGCGTCGCTGAATGGAGAGCAGCCTATGGAGAATAACGAAGCCGAGATCAAGAGCAGGGCTGCGGTCTCCACGGACGCGCGGACGAGAACTTCGGCTTCTGTGCGAAACGGCTCCCGTGAGAGTATACCCTACTTCGTACGAGGCGGCGAGGTTCTCGAGGCTCACCTTCGAGGGCGATCCATCTCCCCAATGCCGCCGCCCAAACAAGACGAGCCCGGAGTGGATCACAGCCCAGATCGGCGTCGCGTGTCTCCAGACTCGGAGCGCAACACGGCGGACGCAGATACTGGCAATTTGCCCTCTGTGAAGGCGCAGCTACACGGTACCGACGTCGATGAAGCCGAAGCTTTTGCTGCGAAACTCGCACTTGGCTCGTCATACGTTCGCCCTCAGACAGCTCGGAGTCGAAGACCTTCGGATGCTGGCTCAATTGCATCATCGATCGCGCCGTCGCAGGAGCAGCTGCGCCTGAACAGCCTGCGAAGCAGTGTGCGCGTCTCCACTACCTCATACACCACGGGCATGACGTCTCGCACCAACTCAATGACGAGTGACGTGGCTCCTCACAAGCAGAGTTCGGAATCTACGGCTGGCTACCGGAACTTGTCCAGCTATGCTTCGAGTCTTTCGAGCAAGCGTCGCTCGATACTACCAGCGACGACACCCGCACCCCCTACGCTGCACGTGCAGACAGCAGAAACCACGAGTCTGGACCTACGCGTCCCATCGCCAATGCTGCACCTCACTCCAGACGTATCGCCTATAGTTGGCCGCAATGTATCCCCGGGCCCTCCAGCACGCGCACCTCCGCAGCCACCGCAGAATAGCATTGCGTCGAAGCAGAGTCTTTCAGACCTACCTTCGCACACGCACCGCGCGAAACACGACTCGAAGCTCGACGTCAGTCCCATTGCTGAGACAGGCAGACCACAGTCCTTCGTCGGCGATCTGCCGTCGCCCTACCTGTGGTCCAAGACACACCCTGCCATCAAGCGTGCATCGCTACTGCCCAGTGCCGCGCAAACCCGGATACAGCGAATCAGCTCCGCGCCCGCCTTGCGCAACTCGATCATACAGTCGAGAGCTGGCGGCTTCCGCTTGCCACTGAAGATCAACCCCATCATCACCGAGCAAGCATCGACCAGTGCAGCACTTATGCCCGATTCACAAGCCGCACAACCTCAAATCCATACCCTGGAGGCCAAGATCGACCCGCAATCCCGCTCCGTAAGCCCACTCGAGGCACCTCCCGCCCCTCCACCACCGGACCGCAACCTAACGCGACCTCGCCGGGTCTCTCTCTTCCCAAGCCCACCAAGCCACCCCAAGGCTCCCTCCACTACTCGCCCAACAAGTTTGATGTCACCCACCAAGCGCTCCTCAACCCAGCCGCCAATCTCATCCGCCTCAACGACAGCAAGCCTCAAACCCCTCCCCACTCAGCTCCGCATCCTCACGCCCCCAATCCGCAGCCTCAAACCATCCCGCTCCTCGACTTACCTGCCCTCGTCCCGCTCGTCCACCTACCTTCCTTCCTCTCGCTCGGCCTCGCCACAGCCGCCCGAGCAGCCGAGGCCGGCTTCACCCACCGATCCCTATCGCTCGCCCATCAGCCAGACTTTCACCTCGCCGCGAAGCTCAGTGGCGGGATTCAGGCCTGTGTCGGCGCTCCCGGCGCTGGATCTGGGGATTTCGGTTGTGGGGTTAGGACCTCCGGCTCCGCCGCCGTTGACGCCGTTGCCGCTGCCGCCTGTATTTGGCGGAGGAGGTGGGGGGAGTAGGCCGGGGAGTCGCCCGGGAAGCCCAATGGGGATGAGGAGGAGGGACGCTAGTCCCGTGGTTGGGAGGGGGAGTGGGCTGGGGATACGGGGGTCGTGATCGGCGAATGGAGGTGGGCTCCACGAACAGGCCATTATGAAGACAGCATTTGGGCACAGGTGTTTGATATTTACTACCGCGCATATACCCCAGTGGAATGAATAGTGTATGAGATTTGTAGGCAGTCATTACAGAACCTCCTGACCAGTATATTTGCAACCGCAGATACGTGCTGCTTTTTCAATGGTCCGAGACGCACAAGCGCCACGCTGTGCTCGGTCTGAAAGTGTTGCTCTACAGCTACCACAGCAATCGCCCTCTACATCAAATCCGCAGCCTTGACCCTCGTCTTCTTGACTTTCACCTTCGCTGCCGGCGCCTCGGCCATTATCTCCACCGGGGCGCTCACAGCAGCACTCTTCAACGCCTCCTTCTGCGCCCACAACGCCTCCTTCCTCTCCCTCTTCTCCTCCCTCTCAGCCGCCTTCACCTCCTCAGTCTCCGCTTCCTCCTTGCCCACCACACTCCCCTGTACACTCCCCTTCTTCACCCTCTGACTCTTCTTCCCCTCCACCTCATCGCCCTTAGGCTTCTCTAATCGCCGCATCTTTCCGTCCGGCCCGGGAACCTCGATCACTCCATCCGCGTCCTCGCCCGCGGTTCGCTTGCGCTTCTTGCCCTTCCCACCTTCAATCGCAGCGACGCGCTCGTCACTGAGGATTTGTGTCTCGTCAAGCCAGAGCTGATCAGCCATCCAGATCGGTAGCGCCACCGTATCCGGCCCTTTGAGGTGTATGGCGCGGATAGTCTTCCAGCCTTGCGGGATATACTTCCCTACCAGCCCTTCCACGACAGCGGCGAGATTTGCCTGCAGCTGTTCTGGGGTCTGTGTAGCGATGCCGACTTTTACTGCTGTGGTGGTCGAAGGTGCGAGATGGACTAAAGCGGCTTGGAGTGCGCGCTGGATTTCGGCGGCCATGTCTTTGGCTTGGAGGGGGAGCTTGTCGACTTTCTTCCCGCCGTCTGCGAGTTTGACTCGTTTCAGTCCGGTCTCGGCATCGATGCTTTTCCGCTTTCCTTCTAGACTGATAGGGACAGGGCGCTTGGAGGTCGCCTTGTAAAAGACTTTGCCGAGCAATGTAGGTAGGAGTGTGATGATCCTGTCGTCTGCTAGGAACACGTCGTGCTCGGAAAGGAGTTTGCGCTTCGCTTCGAAAGACGAGAACTTTGCTTTCAGCTTCTCTGTGCCGATTACGCGGGAGATCTGCTTGCCTAGCTCTGCCGGGAAGGCGGGCGAAGCGACGAGGTCTTTGTACTCTCTCTGGGGATCGGCGGTGATGAGACAGATCCGTAGCGGCTCTCTCGTCTCAGCTCCTTGCGAGGCAGATGGCAGAAGGTATGGATGCGGCAAGGCGATCTTTCCGGGCTTCAGGCGCTTTTTGTCGGTGATGTGCGTTTTCGTCGTAAGGACCAGCCAGACTGGCGCGGCGTCTGAGGCATCTTGAGTGTCTGCGTCGGCGAGGAGGGAAGTTTTGGACTCGGTCTTGAGTGCTGAGGGGGATTGGAGTTTGCGGGCGAGGGCTTTGACTGCGCGAAGAGATTGGGAGGGGTCGATTTGGTAGGGTGACGTTGACGCGGATGTTGTAGGCACGACCGTCTTGCTCGGCTCTGTGACTGTTCGTGTGCGCGCCATGATGTGGAATTAGTTGAGGAAGTAATTGACGGCGCAAAATGCTGCTCTGCAATCCGGATGTCGACTTTCCAAAACTTCTGCCACTAGTGATATAAGGTTACTAGCGCGCGGATCGTTCCGTTGCGAAACACAGACAGAGAGTCTTCGAGTCCCTATTGCCTGGCGGCCTGCAGCCTTCTTGCGCATCCACTCATGTCTCCATGGCAAATCAATTGAAACCAAGCAAGATCTTCGAGAGACTTGCAAGTTTTGGCTGCTCGAGTCTCAAGATTTGGGGCTTGGCTTTTGTCGTTGCTTCTTTACGATTGCTGCTGTGCCTAGGCAGCACTATTTGACCCTCATACGCTTTCAGGGATGCAGAAAGATTCATCAGACGCAGATGCTGCTGACGACTCTGCGACTCTACTACGCACAGACGGGGAGTTGGTAGTCCGGGGGCACTTGAAACTATGCATTGGCTTCATAGCTACAGGTCCTTCCTCCAGGGCCACTTCCAGCCTTTCGACTCTTGTTTTGTCCACCTCACTACCTCATACAGACTCGCTTTTTCAGGGCCGAAGAACTCCTCGAACGTTGTCTTCACGACCTCCTCATCAAGCTCCATATGCTTCCCCGTCGTATTCCTAAACACCAATCCGCCCTTTCTATCCAGCGCCCTCAAACCCAGCCAATCTTCCTTGTACATCGGTCGTTCCCTCAGTGGCGTTATAGACCCAGACGTAGCATTCACCTCAGCGAACCAGCCACTCTCCTTCGGCACAACCGTCGTATCCTCCTCAAAAACATACATTACGAAATTCTCCAGCGCCGATATCCGCTCCTTGTAAACATCATTCTTCAGCACCCTCTCATTATTGATATCCGCCAGGAAATGGCTGTGCAGGAGGTACTCCTCACTCCCCAGCCCAGTCGTCTGATTAATCTCACGATAGTACTGAGCCGGCACGATGCTCGACTGTACCGTATCCGTCCACGCGTTCCCTCCTACGACGGCAACGGCGCCCTTGCACAGCAGATCCCAGGTACCGCAATGCTGAAACTCTGCGATCCCGTTATGTTGGCTGCCAAACGTTACTAGACTCCTCACGCTCACAGCTGGACACCGTTCAACCAGGCCCCGCAGGAATTGTCCTCCCTGACTAAACCCCAGCGCATCGACCCTCACGCCCTTTCCTCTTTTACTGGCGCCTAGCTCCTCGGCCAGAGAGGCGCACACATTGTCCAACTGCGCGGAGATGTTCCCGAAGAACGTCCCGCGCTGGTCGAGCTCGGGGGTATCGGCTACGCGGATGTAGTGCACTTTCGTTCCTGGGTGGGTGGCTTTGGCGAGGTCGCCTATACTGAGGAGCCCGGGGTTTGAGAATTTATCGCCGAGGCCGTGCCAGATTAGGAGGGGGAGGGGCGAGGAAGCGGAATTGGGAGTGGTTTGGGGGAGGGAAGGGAGGGCGCTGGAGAGGGAGGCGAAGAGGAGGGTGCAAAGGAGCATCGTGCGTGGCTGGGTGGGGTGGATTGAGGGGAGGGGAGAATGTGGAGGGAATGGCGGCGCGTGGTGGCTATGTAGAGATGCTGTGCCGTACAAAGCGACGATGCATAGGCTTGACAGAGGAGACGCTCTCGAATGTTGACGCCTGCTCTTCGCAGATTTCCCAATCGGGATCCGTTGATGTCATGTCGGATGTCGGGCGATCTCGCCCGATCGACGCTAGTAGCGGGGTACATGACTTCCCACGTGGAGTCTGACATCACCATCAACAATAACGGCCAGAGTCTATTGTTGACTTTCCTTCCATTGCTCTTCTACGCTAAAGCCAAAATCTCGACACTGCTCTTTACCACGACATTGGATCACTCCGAATTCTCGACATCCACTCCAGAACGTGCCGCAACCATGCGTGGTCGTCTGAGCGACACAAACAGCGAGGTGCGGGGTAATTCACCTTGATGACACCAACCGAAACCACTCCCAGCAGCCGTTCAGCGATCATTAGCAGCCAACGCTATGCAACGCAACAGAGCAAAGGGAACGCGCAGCGCGATCAGTTCTTTGGTCGCTTCCAGTAGTATTGCTGGCGAAACATGTCAGCACGCGGACACGGTAGGAATCACGGGATAACACACCTTGTGCGACTTCCTCGCCGCCCGAATACTCGTCTTCCCTAGACTCTGCGTCACGGTCTCCCTTCTCATCTCATCTAGATCCATCTCCGGGATGTAGTAGAACTCGCTTTCTAGCAGCTTGCCCGCTGCGTCTTTACCTTCACGGCTGATCTCACCTACACAAGGAATGACATCGAGCATGCTCTTTAGCGTGGATGCAGTGAGAATACTCTGATTCTCAGTATCAGACGGCTTGGTAATGGACCCGCGCAGCTCGGCAGGAAGGTTGGAGTGGATGGTCGACAACGGGAGGGAGTGGCTGCGCGCGTAGGCGAGCTGGTTGATGACGTGGTTCTTGATTGGGCTGCCAGGTTGGCGAGGCGCTGACATGCTTTGAGAGGGCGAGTTGGAGGATCCTTGCAGGGGTTTGCGCTTGCGCTCGGGGGATGCATGCTTAAAGGATTCGAAGCGGGAGAGGATGTTCTCGCCGAAGGGACCGAAGGAGTGAACAATGGGGTCGTTCTCTTCGTCATGCTCCGACAAGTCGGCGTTCTCTGAGCTATCGCTGGTGCGCGAGAGTTCCAAGACGGCGTTGGAGACACTGGTGATGGTCTCGTCAGACCGTACCAGCGGTACCGGTGTTGACGTCTCGTGAGGAGCATCATTATCAGAGCTGTGATCCTCATACACCTTGACAGGACTCTTCAGATCGTCAGCACGAAAAGTCTCGGTAAAACTTTCAACCACGGCAGCCGGCGACGGTGACACTGGCGTGTGACTATGCGGGAGCAATGGGGGCGGGCTCGACGCAAAGTGCTCCACGCTCTTCCTCCTCTTCTCCGGCGACTCAATCCCCCAACTCGACCTCGAATGACTTGATTGCGGCTCGCGTGCTTCTGTAGGCCACGTGAGCATCACACGCGTACTCTGCACATCAACGATGATCTGAGCATTCGGCTTGTCCGACA
>JAVRRP010000438.1:0-18464 GCA_036872775.1 Oleoguttula sp. CCFEE 5521 | reverse complement strand
GCCCGAGCTCAGCAGCCTGCGTGAGCTCGGGCACGCGAGGGCTAATTTGTTGATGGGCGAGGCGTATGAGAATGGGCTGTATGGGTGTCCGCGAGACGCGGCGTTGAGTGTGCATTTCTATAATGGCGCCGCGACCCGGGGTGTGCCGGAGGCAATGATGGCGCTTTGTGCGTGGTATATGGTTGGCGCGCCGCCGGTGCTGGAGAAAGATGAGGCGGAGGCTTGTGCCTGGGCGAAACAGGCTGCTGAGGCTGGTATGTTACCTCTCCCTTATGTTTCCCGCTTGCAGGTACTGACAGCAACGCAGGCCTCCCCAAAGCTGAATACGCCATTGGCTACTTCACGGAGATGGGCATCGGCACGCGCCGCGACCCCTTGGAAGCGAATATGTGGTACGTCCGCGCCGCGGAGAAGGGCAACGACGTCGCGCGACAGCGACTGCAGATTATTCGCGCGGCGGCTTCGGGCAATACGCAAGGTCCTGTGCCTGTACCTATGGGTAAAGGTGAGGCAAAGAGGCGGGAGCTGATGAATGGGAGCGGGAGTGAGGCGATGGGAGGGAAAAAGAAGATATTGGGGATATTCTGAAAAGTCACGTGTGAGAATGGTAATGTGGGATGGGGGATGGGGATCTATGGGAGTCTAAAATGGGAACGTTGATTTTGATGCATTTCCGGGTGAAGATGGAACGATTGCATTTGCATATGGGCTTGGCATCTCGACGGGACAGCTAAAATGCATAGCGATGGTAGAGTGTCGATGTGTGCGCTCTGGCGCGGTCAATGCGATGGTCATGTTCTGTGTATGTATTGCAAGGTTCAGAATGTAGTAATGGAGATGTCTGATGTGAACTTAGTGTTACCACCATCAGCTTCACACGTTCCTGCCTTGACTGCTCAATCTCGACCGTACCTTCCTCGTATCGACAATGGACGCTCTCGGCGTCGCACACGCGCGTGTACAAATTGGTCACGCAGCGCACTCCGCACTCCATCACGAAGAACTTCGGCAGCACGATCGCAGAGATGTCCGCACCCGCCTCGATTGACCCTCCAAGGGTTGTAAGGAAGACGTCAGCGAAGCCCAAAGTGCCCGCTACTCCACCGAAGATCGCTGGCCTCGAAAGGTTCGTTACCTATACCAACGCTACCTGTATGGGGAGGAGGTAGCTGACCGACTGATACAGCCTCCTGATCAGCGGGAACTTCTCGGACTTCGTGATAGTCTGCGGAGAGAAAGAATGGAATGTGCACAAGGCGATCATCTGTCCACACTCCGAATATTTCATGAAGGCGTGTTACGGGCAATTCAACGTGAGTCTTCGCCCCTCACTTGGCTGTGTTCCTAATGAAGCTGACACATTGCTGATAGGAAGCTAAGCGCGGGCGAATCGACCTCTCGTGCGATGATCAAGACGCATTGGACGTCCTGATTACCTACCTCTACACCGACAGCTGCTCGAAGCAAGTGAATGACAAGGACGGCCTAGCGGATGCCATGCTTCCTCTACGCGTTCATATTCTGGCTGACAAATATGGGATCAAGCCTCTCGTCGACATGGCTGGGAAGTATTTCATGACCTTGGCAAAAAGATACTCACGCCGTGCTGTCTTTGCCACGTTGCTCACTGCTGCGTTGGAGGACACTCCGCCACACTCCATCATACGCCAGCAGATTTTCGACCACGTTCTATGTAATGTGTACGAAATGACAGCCAGTAGCGAAGACACCGGGAGTCAGAGCGGAAGCATCAAAGACGCATTGAAGCGAGCTCCCGGGTTTGCGGTCGAGCTGGTGACCAAACTGGCGGAAGCGGGAAAGCCGGCAGTCATGGCTGAGCCGGCAGCGGAGGTCAATGACACCGTAACCTCTATGTGGAGGGGCCGCGGGCGGAAGTTTGTCGAGGACAGAGTGTGATGCCATACTGACACTTGCGGACAGCGCTTCGCTTGGCCGATGGATCTTGCAGGCCCGACTGCGCTGTGCCCGAAGTGTGGACAGTCGGTGCTGAAGCCAAGTCATGTGTGAACGGTGAGAGGAGTGGTTGAGGAAAGTTCGATGTCTGAATCTTGTCTAAGGTATCGCAAAGATGTTAGGAATGAACGAATGGGAGGAAAACGCGGCATGGGGCTTCCGGAGGGATCGCTACATTATAGAGGGCCACGAGGAGCTCATAGGCCGCGATGATGATCGGCTGTGATAGCACCTTCTGCGAGTGGATCTAAGATCCTCAAGAGCCGTCGCACAGACATGAGGCTCGGTGCGAAGGGACGGGAGCTCTACCTTAAAGCTTGGTAGCAGCTGCAAGGTACGACGTGATTTGGAAGCTACTTCCCTGCCAAACGCTGTTTGTCATCTTTGGTCCCACAACCTTTACGACGACCTTGTATGCTGTCTCGCCACATATGGCAGAACATTATATCGCAGGCTAGCCCTCGCATTCCGTATCTACTACCGTTTGGGGGAGATGCGGCCTGCACTATCATCACCGCGCATCACGTCATGGCGAGCCGTGGGACTAAACTTTTTAGCGGCGCAGAGCGACTCCGCATCTCAAATGCAAATACAACGCGCTGATCACTCCGACGCCCGAAATTCGCATCAAGTATCGAGATCTCCAGTTCTCCGCGAGTGTTCCCGGGGTGTAGACGTCACGGCAACGGTGCGAAGTGCCGTGCGCTGACTGATGGGCACTATTGGCTCCACTAAGGTAGGTCGAGATCACATATCACTGGGTGGTATATGTCCCGGCGACAGATTCTTGCTGCTATTTTATTCCTTCCATCTCAATCACGTTATCAGTAGTTAAGATGAAGACTTTCCCAATTGCCCTCACAGCCGGCCTGGCTAGCACTGCAGCTGCCTACCACTGGTGAGCTTACCCTCGAGAGCCCAGATTTGATCAACACCGATACTGATTATTCATCAGCGTCAATCTGACCGTCCCCGTCGACGTCTCGGCGCGCAATGCAGTCTTCAACGTCTCCGCACCTCAGAATAATATCGAGGTGACGGAATTCATCTTGAACGATGCTCAGCAAGGCGCCAACTACACGGCCGCAGTTCTGGCTGGGGTGCGTAAAGTTCCTCTATGACAATACCCGGATTCACGCTAATGGCGAGTCTAGTACGCCACCGTTAAGGGCCACTACAACCTGGCTGCCACGTACTGTGTGCCCAGTCAGCAGCAAGGTCGGCCCGGCGGGTATGGTCGCCACGGCGGCTGGAACAAGGGTCAACAGGGCGGCCAGCAGCAGCCCAAGGATCTGCAAATCTTGACGCACGGCATTGGCTTCGATCGGTCTTACTGGGACTTGCCGTACAACGCGCCAAACTATGTGAGCATCGCCCAATGATTCTGCCACGCGATGGCAATGTGCTGACTCGATGTAGTCGTACTCCGCAGTCGCCACTGACAAGTACGGCTTCGCTACGTTCTCTTATGATCGCCTCGGTATCGGCGCGAGCTCGCACGGCGAGCCAGTCAACGAGATTCAGGCTCAGCTTGAGATCGACGCACTGCGAGCCCTGACTGTGCTCCTCCGCAACGGCGCCGTGCCCAATGTGCCCAAGTTCGACAAGTACTATCACGTAGGACACAGCTTCGGCTCTGTGCAGAGTGAGTTCACTTGATCCTCTACTGCCTCGCACCCAACCCCCGACTGATCACATCTCGCAGCCTACGCTTTGACAGCCGCCCACCCCGAGCTCTCCGACGGCATCGCCCTCACAGGCTTCTCAGCCAACGGTTCCTTCCTCGTCGACTTCCTCTACGGAGGCAACTTCGTAGACGTCAAGACCAACCCGACGCTCGGCCCGCAGTATGTGCACGGCTACTTCGCGGCCGGTGACGCCTCAGGCGTGCAGACGAACTTCTTCGCCCCGAAGCAGTTCGACGCTGGCATTCTTGCCTTCGCCGCTGCGACGGGTCAGCCAGTGACTGTGGGCGAGCTGTTGTCGATTGGTGGTGCGGCTGCGGCGCCGAACGCGTTCGCGAAGCCGGTGCTTGTTATCACGGGAGAGAGGGATGTGCCGTTCTGTGGCGGGAGCTGCTATAATGGGGCGCCGGCTGGTAGCAGCATTATTGCGCAGACGCAGAAGGCGTTCACGGCGACTACCATCAAGGCCGTTGTTGGTAAGTACATCTGTAGTGATCAGTTTAGATGGATCTGTGCTAACCACGATTGCAGTGCCGCATGCTGGCCACGGATTGAACTTGGAGTACTCGCACCAGTTCACTTACGATACGATCAACACCTTCTTTGCTTAAGAGTTAGGCCATTGACCTCCATGAAGGCCATAGAAAGGATGGCATCTGACAACTCAGGAAGGGCATGAAGAGAAAATTTGCAGCTTCATGCAGGTAGTAATACGTAATGTGTACGTCTGAGATGCTAAACGAAACGTGGCAAGCCTTCCTGTCATCGCAGTGATGTTCAAACAATTTGGCCATGCCATCAGCCTGAATGACCCGCTGTGCACAATAAGGCTGGTCATCCCTGTTGCAGATCATTGCTTGTGAGACGCATCTTGAGCCCGACTTCCTCTCGCCTCAGAGCTCGCTGTGCTCAATCATAATCTACGCCAACTTACCCGCATACCTTAACACACAACGGACATGGCAGCCGAAGCCGATCAACAGGTGGACGTCGACGACTTCCAATTCATGCCAAGTAACATCGCATGTCGTGGACGATGCGATACCAAATTCTACTGCCTGCCATCATCAACATGAAACCGGTATGTGGGACCTCAGCGTCTCGACCTTTGCTTCATCTCTTTCACAGTAAAACGTGCTCGCTCAGATCCGATCTCCCTCTTCTCATTACGCTCTCTTCTTACCTTTCGCCCAGCGACATCTCGATTTCTAGCCGGCCTAGGTACCCTTCAGTCATTACTCCCTTGCTTGAATATACAAAGCCAAGAGCACCCAAGATACGATCAACAAACAGCCACCATGTTCACCCAAAGCATCTTCGCCACTCTGGCGTTGGCCTCAAGCCTGGTTTCCGCCGCTGTCACGCCGGGCATGTCCCTCGACTCTCGTTCTCTTGCCCGCCGCTCTCTCAGCGGTCAGGCAACCTACTACGGCGGCAACGTACAAGGCGGCACCTGCTCCTTCAGCACCTACACCCTCCCATCGGGTCTCCAAGGCACAGCTCTGAGTGACGCGAACTGGGACACCGCCGCCAACTGCGGTGGCTGCGTTCAAGTAAACTACGGAGGCAAGAGCGTGACTGCCATGGTAAGCAGCTGGTGTTCAGGCTTGACAAGATCAGATACTGACGTGATTCTAAGATCGTCGATCAATGCCCTGGTTGCGGCGTCAATCACCTCGACCTCTTTCCCAGCGCCTTCACCTCCCTCGCCCCAGCCTCAAAAGGCATCATAGACATCACCTGGGACTACGTGCCGTGCCCCGTTACCGGCCCGCTGCAAATCCATATGAAGTCCGGCGTCTCGCAGTACTGGTTCAGCGCGCAGGTAGTGAACGGGCATCGTCGCACTGCGAAGCTGGAGGCGAGTGCAGACCAGGGCAAGACTTGGAAGATGGCGACGAGGCAGACGTATAACTTCTTTGAGATTAGCAGTGGAATTGGGGCGACTACTGCGTGGATTAGGGTGACGAGTCAGACGGGGACGGTGGTGGTCGTGAAGGATGTTAGTATGAAGGGAGATGTTGTGAAGGTGGCGAATAGCAACTACGCCTAGGCGAGAAGTGCTGCACTCTGATCTTGCGTTGATCGCGTTGGTCGTTGTTGGCAGGACTTCACTTTCGTTTCTATGTACACATTCTTAGCAGAGCATACATTTCACGACTTCATCTCCTTCTTTTCTGGTCCCGCCCATTTGACTTCGTAGATGGGAATGCCTTCGTGGTTTGCCTGCCAATCGTGCCTGTGCAGACCAAACCCCTCGGCTTCGGGCTTCGGTATGCGAGGAAACATGCCCATCTTCATGATTACTTTGCCAGGGTAGAGCTGCGTCTCGGACTTGACGGGACTGCATCGCGTGATCAGCACTCACTATTCCGCCAGCAACGCCAACTAATGTGTGCACGACATACTTCCCGTCTTTCCCACAGAAGCTTCGGAGCACACTGTTCCCACTCCCTGTCGCCTTGTCCTCGTACACTTTCAGCGTCCCATCACGGTCCTCGATCTTGACTTTGTCGGCATCCAGGAGCATGTTGCTCGCGACGTAGGAGCCAGCGACCTTCCTGCAGTTCGCGCAGTGGCAGAGGTGGCCCTTCGGCTTGGAGAAGAGATCGGGCTCGAGAATCGTGACTTGAACGGAGCCGCAAAGACAGCTGCCTTTCAAGCCATCTTTGAAGGAGGAGGGGTCGTGTTGTTTTGGGTCGCCTGTTAGTTCGGGCATGATGTGCGCTGTGTAGTAGTTTTCACGGATGGTATTGGGGATGAGGACAATGGAATGAAGAGAAGTAGTGCGTGAAGATGGACACAGATCAACAGCGACGTCGTCCAGACTTACATATATCCGTACATTGCGAGTCTAGACCAGAGACGAGCTTCGTTATCCCCGAGCTACGCTGCTCCGCACGTGGAGGTTTGTTCCCCTCATGCGATGATGTCGCTGCTGCTCACCAGCGTCGATATGTTCTCTTGAGGCTGGTCTCTGAATCTGTGGTCGATGGTCCTCGGAAGCACAGAATGGCACATACATCCGTGACACTGAGCAGTGACCTGTGAGAGAGGAAGATGGGCGAAGGACCCAATGGCCGACACACACCAGGACCGTGATGGCTGGTCAGGGCAGGCGAATGCCGACGTCAATTTAGGGTTAGGGTCTGCCCAAGTCGCGTCCTCCCGACTTCACGCGTCTTGAACGATGGCGCGCGAGCTCGGCATGGCTTCATTACCCTGCGGATAGCGCACTGGGGTCCTCACAATGTCTGTGAGCGATGGATATGGTAGTGAAGGTGACGATACGGCCTTCCTAGCTGCGGCAACTCAGGTCGAAGCCTCACAGTCTGCAGCTTTTGCCACTTCACCGCGACCTACGAAACGACGGCGGGTTCGGGGCCCGAGCCAACTCGATGGCGCCAGCTCATTGGAGCTCGAATGGTCAGGCAGCGATGAAGAGCATAGCTCACCGCAGATTTTACCTCGCAAGGCCACCACCGCGATTGCAGCGACTCAGCAAACTGAGTCGTCTGGAGACCCGCACGAGGATCCGGACTATTACTTTGCAGGCGAACTCGAGGCGCAAGATGAGCAGCCGAAGCAGTCCAGATACAAGATACACGTGCCAAAGAATGGTCGCGTGCTCCAGGACCTGTACTTGACCCAGACGCAGGTAGGTCTAGATGAGGATCCTACAGCACTTCGCGGTGCAATCTGGAAAAAGCCGAAGCCGCCACCGCCGCCTTTGTTCAATGGCGGTGCCAGGACTTTGGCGCCCTTTGATCCGGCTTCTCGTGCACCTGTGCGAGGCATTGACAGCTTTATGCAACGTCGAAAGCCAGCCCAGCGGCAGCGATCGGTTGAGAGCGACGAGACACTCGCACGGCGTCTGCAGGCTGAGGAGAATGCTCGGCACCGGAAGACAACTCTCAATGTCAATGCACGGACTGTCCCACCTGCGGCTCCCGGAACTCAGGCTGACGACGATCTGGCCGATCTTCCCTCTGACGCCTTTTCTTCTTCCGCTCCAGAGATAGTCGGAGCCAACGAGCTCAACGTGACCCGCGCGAATGATCTTCGTGCACCCCAAACGGGTCTCAAGCAGATGACCATATTCGGGAAGCCAGCTACCCAAGAATTGACTGCGTCTCAAGCGGCTACCAAGAAGCACAACTGGCCACTGTCAGCCCGAGAGGAGCCAGCTACACACCACAAGCTGGATGCCGAGGAAATGAAGACATGGATCTATCCCACGAATCTAGGCAGCATCCGTGACTATCAATTCAACATCGTCACGCGCAGCATGTTTCACAATACCCTCGTCGCATTACCTACTGGACTGGGCAAGACGTTCATAGCCGCTACCGTGATGTTGAACTGGTACCGCTGGACATCTTCAGCGCAGATCGTGTTTATGGCACCAACGAAACCTCTGATCGCTCAGCAGATGGAGGCGTGCTATGGCATAGTGGGTATCAACCGTAAAGACACAGTGCTCATGACCGGCGAAACAACACCCGGCATTCGAGCCGAGGAGTGGCTTGACAAGCGAGTCTTCTTCATGACACCACAAACTGTGATCAACGACCTTAAGACCGGCATCTGCGACCCGAAGAAGATCGTGCTCATCGTTGTGGACGAGGCACACAAGTCGACAGGTGGGTATGCATACACCGAAGTAGTGTCCTTCCTGCGCCGGTTCAACACGAGCTTCCGTGTTCTAGCTTTGACTGCCACCCCGGGCTCTACTGTCGAGGCAGTCCAAGCTGTTATTGACAACCTGGGCATCGCTCGCATTGAGCTTCGGACTGAGCAGTCCTTAGACATTGTCCAGTACACACACCGGAAAGACATGGATACCGAGATCTTCGACTACAGCGAAGAGCAGCAGCTGATCATGGATCACATGTCCAAAGCACTGAAGCCGATTCTCGATAAGCTTAATGGCAACAACGCGTACTGGTCCAAGGACCCGATGTCACTCACTGCATACGGCCTACAGATGGCGAGAACGCAATGGGCTAGATCTGATGCTGGACGCAAGGCGCCGCAGGCCCTGAAGGGCATGGTGCAGGCTCTGTTCACTGTGCTATCGCAGATCGCGCATAGCTTGAGCTTGCTTAAGTTCCATGGCATAGCACCGTTCTTCGCGAGTGTACTTGAGTTTCAGCGCAACGTTGAGAGCGGGCAAACCAAGGGAAAGTATGCCCAGCAGATTACACAGTCCGAGGACTGGACGAAGGCGATGAGCTTCATGCGGACCTGGTCTAACAACCCAGACTTCATTGGCCATCCCAAATTACAGTATCTGCGGGAAGTAGTTATGAATCACTTTCTTGATGCTGGTGACGGTGCAGCAAGCACCGCCCGCGCTACTCGCATCATGGTGTTTGCGTCCTATCGCGATAGCACGCAAGACATCTGCAGGGTGCTCAAACGCAACGAACCGATGCTCCGCCCCAGCGAATTTGTGGGTCAAGCTGCGTCGAAGGGATCTGAGGGCATGAACCAGAAGAAGCAAAATGCCGTGATTCAGGACTTTAAGTCCGGCAAGTTCAACGTTCTGGTCGCCACTTCCATCGGTGAAGAGGGTCTCGACATCGGAGACGTCAACCTCATCGTCTGCTACGACAGCTCAGCCTCTCCAATCCGCATGTTGCAGCGCATTGGTCGCACTGGACGAAAGCGTGTTGGCCGGGTGGTGCTTACACTGATGCGAGGCAAAGAGGAGAATGACTTCGCGAAGGCGAAAGACAATTACAGCCACATACAGAAGACGATCGCCGACGAAAAGAAGTATGCATATCGAGACGACCAAAGCCCGCGTATCCTACCGAAGGAGGTGCAACCGGTCGTGGTGAAACGTGTGGTCGATATACCTCTCGAGAACAGCCAGCCTGTGGACCTCAATGAGAAGGCGCGGAAGCAACGCGGAAAAGGCAAGGTCAAGCGGCCTCCCAAGAAATTCCACATGCCCGATAACGTGCGCACTGGCTTCGTCAGTGCAAAGAAGCTCGGATCTGGTGCCGAAGAGACTGGCGAAGACGAAGTGGCGACTAAGGTGGTCAAGAAGAAGGCACCAGCGAAGTCCACGAAGCGAGCGCCATCACCCGAGCCCGAGCCTGCACAGATTCCGTATCTGGAAGACGTCGTCCTAAACGCAGACCAGCAACGTGAGCTCGAACGCAAGTACGCGCAGACCAGCGATTTGAGTGACAACACTGTCGTTCAGGCTCCAGATCCCGGTCGCTTCCCCGACTCCCTCCGAGTCCTGACTGCAACGGAGTACCTCTGCCACGGTCGGGCATCTCACGCGGTCGCCAGAGCTCTTCAAGGTATTCGCGCCATCGATGAGGATCAGCTCGAACGGATGAAGTCACTCTTCCAGCAGAGCGACCTGACGGACATGACAGGCATGCGTGCCCGTCTCGTGGGTCCCGCTGCCGAAGCAGACTCAGATACTGAGCTCCCCTCCCTGCCCACCATCACAGCCACCAAGAAACGCAAACCTACGAAGCGCAAAGCCAGCACTAAGACAGACACACCCTCTCGCGCTCGCCCGCAGGGTAAGAAGCCCGCGGCTCGTCGCCACACAAATCGGTCGTTAGATATGGAAGGCTCTGAGTCGAGCCCTGAACCCACGCCCGCGCATCTCAAGCTCGGCACTCAGGGCATCGATCTCGGTTCCCGAGATACGAGTGGCGAGGACAACGATGACGAAGAGGCTGATAGTGAATTGGAGCAGTTCGTCGTGGGCAGCGATCAACCGGTCGAGATGGCTAGCAGTTCGTTGCCTGATACGCCAGCTAGGCGGGGCCGGCTGTCGGACGTGTTGGCTGAGAGCGATGATGATGATGTTGTGGATGAGGTGGAGGCGCCGGTCGCTGGACGAGGGAGACTGAAGAGACGACGCGTGGTCGAGGACGAGGATGAGGACGATGATGACGACGATGATTGAAGTTGACGGAGTCGCTGAGTGCTGCAAGCATGCATGCTTTCGAATGCGCGAACAGCTGCTTCATCCAGCACGCCCAGATATGTATACTTCATATGCACCACGGCGTAGCCACAGCTACAATGAGCAGCTACCCAAAACCACCTCCAATACCCCTCACAAATCCTGCACCTTACTTCCAAATCTTCCACCCCCTCCTCTTCTCCCCAACCGCATATCCCTCCCCATCCTCCCACTCCGCCATCCCTCCCCCATCCCTGACCTCAAACCTCCTCCCCTCCCCAGCCGAAGCCCCTCCAGCACCCAGACCAAGGAACCGCTCAGCCTTCCCCATCCCCGCACCCCTCCTTCCACCTCCCTCCTCCGCACTCACGCCCTCAAACCTCCCCTGCCCAGCCTTCGCAGCCGGTCCCAACGGCGCTCCAGGCGCGAGAGCAGGGCTCGGCGACCGCGAGTATGAGCCCTCAGACGTATAATCCGTAAAACTCCCCTCTGAAGCCGAGCGCGAAGGGGAGCGCGGCGGCGGGCCGTCGCCGTGATCATTCGGCCGCGGGGCGGACAGCCGGCGGAAGAGGGATGTGAATTTGTTGGGGGCCTTTTGCTGGATAGCGCCTTGATTTTGGGAGGGGTAGGGGTGCGGGTTTCGGTCTGCTTGTGGGGGTGGGCCGTGGTGTTGCAGCTGCGGCTGTGCATTGGCGCCTACAGGCGGGTGCGCGAGGTCGTAGCCGCGATCATATGACGTCCGCTCTGCGCCCGCGGATGTTGGGGCGGCTTGGTCGAAGTAGCCCGGGTTGTGCGTGGCTTCGCTATAGCGTTCTAGGTCTGGCTGTGGGCCTACACGACGGCGATAGCTGCTGCTGGCCGTGCTTCCCTGGCGCTGGACGCCGAGTTCGCCGCCTGAAGGGTGTTGCTGTTGTTGGTACGCTGCTGCTGCGCCGCCTCCGGCGGCTGTGACGCCGAGGGCTTCGAGTTCTTTGCCGCGGCCCGCTTCGCCGAGGGGCGTCTCGCCTTCGCTGCTGTGGCCGTCGTCGGAGTAGTCGTCCGCATTGTTCTTTGGGCCGCGTCGTCTACTTAGTCGGGCGAAGAGACCGCCTTTCTCTAGTTTCTGCGGGTACTCATCTAGGTGTCCTCCTTCTTCGACGAAAAGTGCAGGCACAAGTAATCTATACCTCTCCGTTCGACCTCTCGGATCCGTCTGATCAATCTCAACACACAAGTTGACATCCAGCCCACCGTCCAGCGAGATCTCGCCCATCTCTCTACCGTCCAAATTACCGTCAGCGCCGCCTTTAGCCGCAGCCTTCCGCGCAGCTTTGACAGACATATTCGTAGGCCGGCGGTATAGGCCAGGTCGAGGAATCGGATCAGAAGACATCGAGTTACTGCGCTGATGCGACCCAGTATTCGCCATCGATAACGGCGGGTTCGCGCTACGCTGCCCTTGTGCCGCAGAACCGGAGAACCGACGGACGAGCTTGTTCATCCCCGTCGTGCTCCGTCCAGTAAGCGACATGCTCCTCCTCATACTCCCCGGCGGGAACTGCCTACTATCCTCCGGCCCCAGCCGTGGACTACCAGGCGGTGTCGTCCCTGGCTTGTAATCCCTGATAGTACAAAAGTTCCTCCTCGGCAGCAAATGCGTATTATTGCGCTTACTCCCATCAACATCATGATCAAACATCGGAATACAATCCTCATCCGTCTCATGATCAAGATGATGGATCTTATTCCGCTTGTTCAGCACATCGGCCATCATAGGCGGCGGCGGGGTATTGACGATCGCCGAGCTGATGATGTTGGGCATGTAGCGCCAGTCCTTGTCCTTCGCGATGCCGAGCTTGGCGTTGGAGTAGAATTGGCCGACGGCGGCAAGATGCACGTCGCCGCCGAGGATCGTCACGCGGATGGACTTCTCGGCCGCGAGGGCTTGGAGTTCCTGGATAAACCAGTTGCGTTCGGCTTTGTGGTGTTTGGCTGTCCAGTGGTCGTCTAGATCGTCTAGGATCTCCACGCCGCCGTCAAACTTGTTGACGAAGCCGCCTAGCAGGCCTGTGCGGCCCAGGGCTTTAATCGGATCCATGACTTTGGAGGTGAGAATGTTTTCTAGGAAGTTCAGGCGGGGATAGGCGATGGGTACGCCGAGTAGGACGAGCAGATGTTTGGTTCGGCCTTTGATGAGCTCTTGCCGGAGACGCGAGAAGACGATGTCGTAAGTCTCTTGACTTAGGATCTCGTCTCGCATGCGCTCCGTACGACAGTCCAAGCCCAGGAACGCAATGTTCGCTCCAAGGTAAGTGAAGATATGCCGGCTCAGCTCCGCAATATACGGTCCCGGATGCGCTCCAAGCAGCCAACTCGGCTCCTCCTTCGCCGTTTCAGCCGGCACAGACTGATGCTGAAATAGCATATAGTACTTGAACGCCACCGCACCAACGCCAGTAAAAACCCGTGAACTCATAAAGTGGTGCGGGTAGCTGCCGAAGCCATCGATAATATCGTGATCGTCCCACAAATTCACCATCGGGATCTGCGAGTTTGCCATCGAGAACAAGCCTTGTGAGAACCACATGCAGTAGCGATTCAGATAGAACGACTCCAGCTCTTCTTGCATTTCCACGGAAAAGTCGGTTGAGTGCTTGTGCTCCAAATTCTTGATCTGTAGCCAGTCGCGGAAGAGCGTCGTGTCGCGCATCGCAGCGTCGTTGTAGATTTGATCTCCTCCACCGAGCATGACATGGAAAGGACGGTGCTGGTGCCGATTCAGCACGTCTCGCCAAAGAGGATCGGGGCCAGAGAAGTCATCCGCGTTGACGGTCATGGAGAATCCATTGCAGGAGTGGAACATAATGTTCATCGACTCGCCGGCTGCTGGGACCCAGAAGCCCAGCGCAGGACCGCGATTGATACGGTAGGCGATGCGGGTTTGGACGTTGCGGAGCTCGATCTCGAGGTTGAAGCGCCAGAATGTCACGCCGCGTTCGGTCAGGAGGCGGTGGGCTTTGACTTCGCGGTATTTACTGAGCTTCTCGCCGTCGCGGCGCTTGATGCGGGACTTGTCTTGGAAGGTGACTCGTCTGCGGAGACCGCCGTCGTCGCCATCGTGACTTGTCATGGACTGTGGCCCGAGCATTGGCGTGCGGACAGCGGAGTAGAGACCATGATTGTTCTCCTCCCTGCTGAGATCGACGTGTGCTTCGAGGTCGTGAGCTGGACGAACGTACAGTGGCCGGCCAGTGCGCGAGACCTTGACTTGGCCAGCAACGGGATCTTCGTCCTCTGGCGGCACCTCCATCAGATGCGAAGGAGGAGATTGATGTAGATCTGACGGCTGTGCGAACATTCGCAGTACCGGTGGCGTGGCATACTCAGAGGAAGCATCCTCCGTCACGATCATCACGCTGCCTCGCCAGACCTCCCGCCTGCCGCCTCGTGCACCCCCCTCAGTGCGAAAGCCAGTATATCGAAGCAGCGGCCCACACTTCAAGAACAGTGCAGGCTTGAACGATTGCGAGTCCTCCTCATACGCGCCCTCATACTGCGACGAAGCAGTTTTGACCCCAATATTAGCCCTGCGATTACTCTGCTGCTTCTCCCACCACGCCGGATCCTGATTCTCTGCCTGCATGGGTGTTGGTGCAGGTGCATTATCGTCCAGTTCCAAGTCAGCCACAGACAACTTCGCAGTACTAGCAGTCCGCCACTCCTCAAGCGGCACATTATTCGGCACATAGCCTCTTCGATCGCCATGGTGATGGTGCAAGAAATCCCGGAATCGATGCTGCTCCTCCTTACTTTGCATCTGTGGCTGTCCTGGCGCAGTAGTAGCAGCGCCAAAGCCGACCTGCTCGCTTGCACTCCGGCCGGCCGCAGTCTGCGGCGGGATCGAGTACGGTACAGGGATGTCCTTGGCAGTTTGCACGCTTTTCGGCGCGATGATGTCTTCGTCTTGGAACTTGGCAGCGGCTTTACGGCCGTCTCCTGCGCCGCGGCCCATGCGGTCGTTGTGTAGCAGGCCTTTGTCTTCTCGCACCGAGGTCTCACGCCGCACATCGTTGCTGCCATTAGCCTGACCGCTACCACGCGCACCGCCGGTACTAGCAAATTGGACAGGCTCCTGCCTGCCGTACTGCTCTGCCGACACAGCTCTCGGCTTGTGCAGCTTCTTGCTCTCGGTCCTGCCTAGACTGCCATACTGCTCCTTCGCGACAGGGCTGATCGGCGAACTCATAGGCGAGTCTTTTGACTGCGCCCTGCGCCTCTCATAAGCCGCTTTGCCTCGTTCAGCAGCAGTCCCTCCAGCGAACGCCGCCGCAGCACCAGCAAAGCCCGCGTCCCTAGCGCGATGGCGATATTTGCCGCTAGCAGTCCGCTCGAGTCCGCCGTCTTGGCCATTGGAAGGGTTTGGAGCAGTGGGAGGTTGTCGCGTAGTCCGCTGCTCGCTGCCATCGCGAGTCCGCGTCTCAGACACGCCTCTGTCTTGCGCTGGTAGTCCCGCGACAGGTCCGTTCTGCTTCGGAGGACTGTTCCTCAACGCATCGCTCGCCCTTCTGAACTTTGCGGCACCAGCTTCGACCTGCTCATCCCGACTTGCGCCTGCGGACGCATGCCTCGGCCTGTCGTCCCGGACTCTCTCAATAGGCTGCGCAGGTCGTCGCGAGCCATCAGACACTACCCTCACCTTGCCTGAGCTGACTGTGCCCGATCTTGCAACCTCTTCATGACCCTTGCCGAGCTTCTCCAATGCTCTGCGTTCTGCTTGCTGTGCCTTTGCGCGCTTCTCGTCCTTGCTAATATCATCGAACTTGTACTCCAGCTTCTGAAGAGGGCTCTTGTCGGGGACTGAGCCTCGGCGCAGTTTGTCTGATGCACTGCTGGCATGTCTAGCATTTCTCGCAGCATCGGGCAACATGGCATCAGGCGACCAGGCTTCGGTGCGCAGATTCGCCGGCGCGGCATTGGGATCGATTCGTAATGGTTGCTTCGCGGCGGCGTTCTTGTTACTACCCTCAGTGCGGGACAACATCTCAGATTTGAGCATGCTGTACTCATTTGCTGGACGCTGGGGAACGTAGGTCTCGGGCTGCTGGCGCTTCGAGACCGAGCGCTGTGGTGCATGGTTCGAGGCTGGATCCGCGGTGCGTTCGGAGAATGAGCGTCGGACATCGGAAGAGGCGCGAGGAGCCGGGGGTTCGTAGTATTTGTATGGTCCTTCGGGGGCGCTGCGCTCGTAGACGCCTCGGCCGTTCGGTTGGAATAGCCCGGACTGGCGGCGGTTGTCCTCCATGGTGCTTCGTATATGCTGCGTATAATGATGGCGCAGCTAAGTATTGCTGTAGCTCTACGATGAGCAGACCTAATGGCTCGAGCTCACTGCAGTATTGTCTCGATCTCACAGGCGAGTCTCACTAGCGATGTCGCGATGGCATCTTGGGCGCGAGGATGTCGATGGACGGATGGGATTTCCAATGGATGCAGAGTCAACGATGGCAGTATAATATACGCTATCGCTACAACGCTGCAGATACGAGCAAGAGAAGAGGTAAGGTCAGGCGGAAGGGAAGAGAGTTCAAAAGTTGGTCGTGGTGTGGTGGAGGATGGCTGGGAGCTGCACACCCTTGTACAATGTCCATGCACGTGTGATCGAGCTAGGCAGGGGGTGTCTTGCCGATGAGTTGCTACTGTGCTGCGTGGAAAGACTCAGTTGTCCCTCCTACACGGCTCGGCCACTGCGGATCGAGAACGCCAATCATTACTTCGTGTAGTGATGGTCAATGGCGAGATGTCGTCGTCGTCGACCCCACGCCCGCGAAAGCTTAGCATGCCGGCGCTGGCTCGGCGCGCACCTTTCTCGTCGGAGATACGGGGCATCGCTCCGGGTCTCTTGACATTCCCAATAGCACCTTGGACAATGCGCCTCGAACCTCTACAGCATCAATGAGCAGGTATGGCTGACCGGAGACAGCGCAGAAAATCCTCACTACCCCCTGCTGCATCATAGCCCATCCATTTCCTCTCCGCTCACCAAGAAGTACGCCAATCCACCCCCTCAAACCCCCCTCCCCTGCTGACTGAACTCGTAGTGCTACCTCGAGATGACCTCCCCCGCCCCGCTTGCGGCACCCGCACCACCACACACTCCTACAACACACCCCTCCACGTCTTCGCCCTCTTCCTAATCCTCACCCTCAGCACCCTCGCCTGCTCTTTCCCCTTACTAGCCCGGCGCTACCCAGCCCTCCCAATCCCTTCCCAAACCCTCTTCATCTCTCGGCACTTCGGCACAGGCGTCTTGATCGCGACGGCATTCGTGCATTTGCTACCGACGGCTTATGGCAATCTGACGGATCCATGTCTGCCGCGGTTCTGGAACGAGGTTTATCCCGCGATGGCGGGGTTTATCAGTATGTGTAGTGTGCTGGTGGTGGTGGGCGTGGAGATGGTATTTGCGATGAAGGGCGCGAGACATGAGCATGGGGTTGATCTTGGGGGGTTGAGGGGGAATGCTGGGGTTGAGGGGAGGGGAGGGTATGCGCCGACAGTCCAGGCAGAGGAGAGCAGGGCAGGGTACGGCGAGTACACACCTTCGAGGGGTAGTAGTGCAGGCGGCTACATGGACTCCCCGCGCGAAGCAGAGAGTATACGCAACAAACCGCTGCCCCCGGAGCCTCCTTCCAACGAGTCGGACTCGGATCTCGACCTCGACGAGCTAGAGGAAGACGATCATCGTCCCCTGAACGGCCACACAAGCTCGAAACCCCTCCGCACAAACGGCCATCCCCGCCGACCACCTCGTCCACGAACCCAATCCCACTCCCACGCCCCCACAAACCCTCTAGACCCTCTCTCCGAACGCCGCCAAATCCTGCAATGCCTCCTCCTCGAAGCCGGAATCCTCTTCCACAGCGTCTTCATAGGCATGGCCCTCTCAGTATCCACCGGCCCGCCCTTCTACGTCCTCCTCGTGGCAATCTCCTTCCACCAAACCTTCGAGGGCCTCGCGCTCGGGAGCCGCATAGCTGCGATATCGAGTTTCAGTACGAGTAGTTTGAAGCCATGGATTATGTGTCTGTTGTACGGCGTTACGACGCCGATTGGGCAGGCGGTAGGCTTAGGGGTTCATGGACTGTATGATCCGAGTAGTGAGGTGGGGTTGCTGATGGTGGGCGTTGTGAATGCGGTGAGTTGTGGACTGTTGGTTTATGCGGGGTTGGTGCAGCTGCTTGCGGAGGATTTCTTGAGTGAGAGGAGTTATGTCGAGTTGAGGGGGAGGCGGAGGGTGCAGGCTTGTGCAGCCGTGATCGGAGGGGCCATGTTGATGGCTTTCGTCGGCGCGTTCGCATGATGTGTGTGTACATAGAAAACGCCATCTAAAAGCCGCCATCTAGAAGCTCAACTACACGATACCATCCCTCACCCGGGACTTCGCCTGCTTCATTGCCATTTCCATCACATGCGCCGCCCGAACGCCTACGCTTCCCAGAAATCACACCCGCCACATCCGCAAAGTATTGCCTAATCGTCACCTCTCCCCAAGCACCCCAGCAATCCTCAAACACAAATCCAGCACGGTCAAATGCTCCTCACTCCCATTCACCAACCTCTTATCCGTCTCCGAAAACGCCAGCACAATCCTAGCCTTCTGCCAATCAGCCACGCTCTCATCCTCAATCACAATAGCCTCGTAAAGCTGCGTTACCAGCTGTCCGGCGCTCCAGCCTTCAGCCACCAAGTCTTCGACGAGCGTGGAGACGCGGGAGTAGACTGTGCCCTTTGAACTGGGGCGCATGGCTGTGAGGAGTAAGGTGATGGTGGGGAGGGGGATGACGCCGGCTATGTCTTCGATTGTGGCGGGGGGTATGGCGGGG
>JAVRRP010000437.1:0-18491 GCA_036872775.1 Oleoguttula sp. CCFEE 5521 | reverse complement strand
ACGCGCGCCAGGACCGAGCTCTTCATCCGGCAGCGATCGAAGGCCGACGATGACCTCTTCCAGGTTAGGAGCTTGCAGAAGGGTATTGTCGTCGAGGAAGCCGCGGACGACTCCGATGCGCCGACTGAAGAGACCAGCAAGCTTCATCTACTCGATATGGACGATGCTGCGATCACTGCTCTGGCCAAGAAAAAGAAGAAGAGCAAGGAGAAGATCATTGCACAACAATTGGCACTCCGGGCGAGAGCGGCGCAGGGCAAAGCAACACGAAAACCTGCTGAGCGCAAGATCATAATCAAGGAGATCGAGGAGAAGGATGAAGAGCTGCAGGCGATCGAAGAGACAGAAGAGGGAGAGGCACACTTGAGCGTCACGTACGACAAGCCGCGGCGGACAGTCGAGGACGACCACGAGCTCATACTGGACATTGATGGCTGGCAGGACGCTATGAAGGACGACGAGGACTTTCTCTTTGCTCAGCAAGCTCTCGCCGACGAGCATGCAGCCAGCATCGGGGACGTCAAATTCTGGGCGTACAAGCAGAAAGAGATCAAGTCCCTCAACAGTGGCTTCCCTGGCGCTGAACGTACCGACTCCGGCATCGAAGGCTACTACGTCCCCAACTCCACTGGCGCCGCCCGCACTGAAGGCGTCAAGAAGATCCTCAACGAAGAGAAATCTAAGTACCTTCCTCACCGCATCAAAGTCCAACGAGCGCGCGAAGAACGCCAAGTGCTCGCCAAAGCCAATCCTCTCGCCGTCGCCGAGACCGTCAAACTCACAGCCGCCGACAAGATCGTCGCCACGGCTTCTTCTCGCAGCAACCGCGTTAACAACCGCCGCCTCGTCAACGACATCAACCTGCAGAAGCAATCCCTCGCCGCTACCGCTACCTCCACCTCTCAAGACGTCGATGTTGCTATCCGCTTCAACCAGCTCAAGAAGCGCAAAAAGCACGTCAAATTCGAGCGTTCGGCCATCCACGGCTGGGGCCTCTACGCCGAGGAGAACATCGCCATCAACGATCTCATCATCGAGTATGTTGGCGAGAAGGTCCGCCAGAAGGTCGCGGATATGCGCGAGATTCGATATGAGAAGCAGGGTGTTGGAAGCAGTTATTTGTTCCGCATGATGGACGATGAGATTGTGGATGCGACTAAGAAGGGGGGGATTGCGAGGTTCATTAATCACAGTTGTAGTCCGAACTGTACGGCGAAGATTATCAAGGTGGAGGGGACGCCGCGGATTGTTATTTATGCGCTGAAGGATATTGGGAAGGGTATGTTGCTGCTGCACTTGGATGTCGGGTTCGAAGGCATGTTGCTGACTTTATTGCAGATGAGGAACTCACGTACGATTACAAGTTCGAGCGCGAGTATGGGTCTACGGATCGCATACCGTGTTTGTGCGGGTCGGCGAATTGCAAGGGCTTCTTGAACTAGAGGCAGCGCACGCCGGAAGCTATACAACGGATGACCTCGCACGCAGCAGCCGCAACAGATCGCCACCAGTCCTGGCAAGTACCTAATGGGCACTGTAGACATGTTGAATTTTTGACAGCTCGGCTCCATGCTCGGTTGCTGCTGCCTGCTGGTCACTTGTGCAACAAGCTGCCCGCTGCAAAGTACCATAGAAGGGAAAGCCAGCCCAAGCCAGCTTTGTGCTGTCACGTCCGAGATACAGCGCACGGCTCACTTCTTCGAGATAGCGTAGCAGCGGCATAGCACTATTGCTGGCGCTATGTACACACTACTTACACCTCCTCCTCCTCGCTAGTCTCACCTTCATCGCCATTCGCTGCCCCATCCCCGTCTCCGTTGCCTCGTGCATCCATCACAAACGCGCCCAGACACGTGATCCGATTCCCAGTCTCGTGCGTGCTGATTAGCGTACCCACTTGCCTCAAATCCTGACTGTCTTCCTCCGTAGGCGCGAGACTGGCTTGCGACAGCTTCCAAAATCGCACTGCGCCATCGCTACTGGCTGTGATGAGCAGATGGTCGGTGCTTGGAGCAGGCAAGGGGAGGACCTCGAAGTCTCTGATCCGGCCGGAGATGCCTGCTGCTTTGCCTCCTATCTGCGCGAGGGGCTTGAGCGCGAGTTTCACTGTGGCAGGTAGCGAGTTGCCGTTCGTGCCGTCGGAAGCGGGAGTTGATGGAGAAGCAAGCTCATACAGCACCACCCTGCCGTCCTCAGTCGATATCGCAAGAACGCTCCGCCCGTACAATCCAGGCAGGAAGCGCATCTGATGCACCTTCGTCCTCGGCTCCACAACCACAACATCCACAACCTCACTCTCCAGCGTGAACAACACAACCCCCCTCTCGAAAGCCACCACATAGCTCCCCCCATCCGGCGTCCAGCACACCCTCCTCCCTTCCCCAGAGCTATACTTCCCCTCCCCAACCTTCCCCAACATCTCGCGAGTGAAATTCAGCACCCCGGCTTTCTTCCCCGTCATAAGGTTCCAGAGACGCATGCACCGTTCTCCGCGCGAGACGCTGAGCATGAGTTTCTCCGACGGGTGGATCGCGAAGTCATTGATCCCTGTGGGCACTTCGCCCGGTGCTGCCGTGTCGCCTGATGGCCGGCCGGCTGGTTTGGGAATCGGAGCTTTGAGAGTCGAGAGGAGGGTCCAGTCCCGCGTTCGCGTGATGCCGATTGTGTTTTCCTCGGCGGCGGAGAAGAGCTTGGATTTTGAGGCGAAGTGGAGGCAGGATATTGCGCGGTCATGATGGATTAGGTTACCTAAGGCCTGGTTGGAGACGTTCTCTGCGATCTTTGATCTAGAAAGAGAGGGGAATCTGGGAGTGGAGGCGGTGGAAGGGGCCAGGGTGGAGAGGTTGTAAAGGTTTATGCGTTCGTCTGCGCCGCCGGTGGCGAGGAAACGTTTGTTATTTTGTGTTGCGGGGGAGAGGGCCAGGGTGCGGATTGAGGAGGTGTGGGCGGCGAAGAGGAAAGTGTCTGCGTATTTGACTGGGCTGGAATCTTCTGAGAGTGGCGATGTCACCAGGACGGATTTCTTGGGGATTGTTGCGGTAAAGCCGTGGAGGACTCGCTCATAAGATCCTGTGACAACTTGTATGGTGATGTCCGTAGAAGACCTAGTCTCAACATGGCCATTCTGAGCACTACCGTTAGATTTAGCTGCAGACTTTGGTGCGTTGGAGGTTTCCGGGTCCAGTATGGCAGCGTTCTTCCCGTTTACTGCAGTTGCTGAAGTGGTGGCTCTTGGCTTTTTAAAGGCACTTGGCTGCGCTGCGGACTGCTCGCGCTTCCTCTTGCCAATTAGACCAGCCATGACCAGCTGTAGATAGCGAGTGAGTATGACTCTCGTCGGTACACTGGCAGAGTCGTGTATGAATCCTGATGCTAAGTATTCATAGCTGAGATATATTTTGTGCTAACAGAGTTTTGACACGGGTGAGCCCGTGCCTCGTTCGAAGTGGCCGAGCTCCCGCTCTTCGACCTCCACATTCACATCCCTTGGATCTACGGGCGCAATCTGAGGAGCGGCGACGCGTTGCGTAGAACATTGATTATCACGCGGCCACCATACAACACTCCGGCTGCATAACGACTCATCTGGACCCCCTCATGACAGCATATCGCGACACATCAACAATCGAGTCTCATCGCGGTAGTGCCACGAAGAATGCGTAGATGTCGACGACGGAAGTCCTTCGTCACGCAGCAATCGAGAACGCTGAGCGCGAGTTGAGGTTAGTATTCATCGATAATTATCCATATGCATACGAAACGAAAGCTATGGATGACACGATAACGGACCACCTCTTATATTGATGGACTGTTGCCTGTACGACGTGTTACTGATGGCTTTCGCAGGGCTGCGGTGAGCTCACAGAATGCTGGCTTGCGCGCGCTTTACGACCTCACATTGCTACTTCAGAACAACAATACGCTCGCAAGTTTGTGCAATGTCTCTGCCGACAATCCGGAGACCGTCGCATGGCTGAATGCGAATAGTCTTGACCAGTAAGTCGTTGTCCATGCGCATCACAAGATATCATGCTAACACATGCTTCAGAGGCTGTCACTTCGATGAGGCATCACTGCCTCACCCAGTCGTACCACAAGATGTCTCTGTCACATCCACAGAGACACATGAAGAGCAGCTCATACTCACGACTGAGCCTGGAAGTGAGACTACTAGCACCACCACTGGACCACATGCCTCCATGATCAAGCCATTCACACTCGGGTCCGCTGCGAGCACTATGACTGCAGCGGCTACGCAGCGGTCAGTTGATCTGCTTGTACCCGCCGAGAAGGAAAGTCGTATCGCCTCGAAGTCACCATTATTGTCTATCACTCGCCGCTCTCAAGGCTCGGCGCCGCCAGCTGAGATTGCGCCACCTGCGCCAGAGGACGAAGACAACCTCACTCAGGCCACCCGGGAGCGTCTCCATCTGGAGACCGACACTCACCCGCATGCCAAGACCGTGCATCTGCCCTCGAAAGCCGTCCAGGAAGCACGACTACGCGAGCGAAGTGAAGCACGGCATCTGAAGGCTAGCACTGATGTTGAGCGCGCGTCCCACCTCCAAGTGCAGGGCGATCTGGCTTCCTCACCGTCCTCGACCGTTGGTGCTCACTCAGCCGCTACACCGATGCTGCCACAGGATTCGCCAGACACTTCACCGGACTCGGAGCCAGCAGCTGTCGATGTGCCTGAGGACCTAAGGCCTACGCCTGAGGAGCGACGCGTCAAGGTCGAGCACGACAAGAACCTTGCAGCTAAGAAGGAAGAGGCTCGCAAGCAAGCGCTTGGCGACATCTCCACCCCCGATGAGCAGCTGCGATGGGAGGAACGTGAAGCCGCTGCCCGCGAGGCAGAGGAGCAGGCAGCTCGTGACGATCGAGGAGGTCCCGAGCCGTCGACCAGTGATTCGAGTCATCAGACAGAGGCAGCGCAGGCTGTCGCAGACATGCAGAATGATCGGCGCACTGCCCTCAAGCACAGCAGCTCTCGCCAGCATAATGATGTGCGACACGACGAACCCGAGTCAGAGGAAGACAGTATCACTGTTGTCCCTCGAAAGGCAGCATCATCTCGAGAGGAAGTCGTACCAGTGCGCGAAATTCTGGCAGGCACGGGCCGAGACACAGTCTCGGCAACGCCATCCGATCTCGCCATACAACCTTCAGAGCGTATGACGGAACAGGTCAACGGTACTCCATCTGTTGAGCCTCGTAGACGCCAGTCCTCTATCGAGCCGATTTCTCCGAAGAGCACGCGACGCGATGGACGAGTGGTGCGTATGCAGGAGTACGTCACGCCACCGCGTACTCGCCGGCCGGAGTATGACTTGAGCCCACATGCAAGCATCACTGCCCTAGGCGAGCTTGCTTCATTGAAAGGTGCGGCAGAAGATCCTGAACGAGATTACCTTGAGCCACTGTTCCGCATACAGGCTCATGAATCTGGGAATATCAACACCCAGCCTTTGCCCGATCTGATCAAGTCTGCGACCAAGACCTTGTCGACTGAAGATTACTTCACCGCGACACATGAGCGCATGGACTTCCGCATGCTACGAAGGATTTATCAGCTCCAGAACGCGAATAAGTGGCCATTGCGACAAATGGATAAGTGTAAGGAGCCGCCAGCGCCTGTGACGCATCAGGATCACCTCATGGCGGAGATGCGGTGGATGGGCAAAGACTTCCGCGCCGAGCGCAAGATGAAGAAGAGCGTATGCACTTGGCTGGCTCGCCGGTGCGCTGACTATGTGGCTGCCGATGGTGACGAGCGCATGGATATGCGTGTCAAAGTTAAGGGCAGGCGCACGAGCGATGCCGAAGTTGAAGACGATGGTGTGCCCGAGCTAGAGGCTGCTGGCGAGTCCGCTCCCGAGGATGATAGTATGCCCAGGACGCCAATGCTCGGCGCTACGCTGCTGACTAGACTTGTCGTAGCGCCTGAGCTCGCAGATCACGTTCAGCAGTTGCAAAAGTCAGACACGCTTCGCATGGCATTGGAAGACGTACCGATCTGGCAGCCGGAGACATTGCCGCAGCACTCCAAGTCTAGGATGACTCAAGTCTCTAAGTTCGTCAGTGGTAAGATCCTGCCGAAGCAACAGCAGCCATCACGTAAGCGAAGTCGATACGACTATGAAGATGAAGCGGAGACAGAGGACGCTCAGCCCAGCTACAAGCGCAGACGAGATGAACAGGACATGCAGCCTGATGACTCCGAGATTGCGCTGTTCCACTCTGACAATAAGCACATCCGCGATAGACTACACGCCAACAATGTCTTCAGGCCGCCATCTGAGTTCCAGATGCCTAGCACACCGTTCTACGAGTTCCGCAACGGCTCACAGTGGGTGTGGGAAGACGATCAGAAGCTGCGGAAGCTGGCCAAGGATTACTCGTTTAATTGGTCTCTCATTTCCGCTGAGATGGCATTACCTTCTCGCTTCAAGAGCGGCATGGAGAGACGTACGCCATGGGAGTGCTTCGAGCGCTGGGTGGAGCTAGAGACACTGCCTGCTGAGATGCGCAAGACAGTCTACTTCAAGACCTGGTTCCAACGCTTAGAGCAGAGTCAGCAAGCTGTCGAGAGACGTTACAATGCGCAGGTTGCTGCAATCCAGCAAGCGCAGCAACAGAGTGGTGTCACTGCAGCTCAGCAGCATATGCCTATGCGGCGTCGGACTCTGCCGTCTAGGGTTGAGAAGCGCAAGAGTACCCGCCATCTGTGGACTGTGGATGCGATGCGGAAGCTGGCCAAGAAGCGGGAAATGGCCGAGTACAAGAAGGCCGAATGTAAGTGTCGTCCCACACCGTGAAGAGTCTAGCAACACATACTGATTATATATTAGCCGCACGCGCCGCAGCTCAGCGCAAGTCCACGCAACAAGCTGAGATCTCCCAACAGCCACGAGCCCCAATGCTGACTCCCCAAGAGTTTAGTAAGAAGCGCTATGAGCGTGATCTACAGCTTGCGGAGATGCAACGTCAACATCGCCTGAAGATGCTCGAACAGCAACAACGGTCATTACAGATGACCCGAGCTGGCCAGCCAGGCCAAGTCAACGGTGCACCTAATGTCCCTCGACCTGGGACCGCCGGCCAAGCACAAATGTCGGCGAACGGGCAGCAGCATCCAGCTGTCAACGGCCAGGGCGCACAGCAGCAGAGGCAAGGCTTACCGGCACCGACTCGCAACGGACATCTCGCAGTTCCCGGTGCCAACACGCAAGGCATTCCACAAGCGCATATGCGATCAGCTGTCCCGATGACACAGTCTGCTGAAATGCAGCGCATGGCACAAGCCTCTGCTCAATCACGACAGAGTCAGTATGGAGGGCAGCAATTCCCAATGCCGAATGCAAGCATGATCAGTCCCGTTGCCAACACCGGCAGCATGACTACCCAGCAGCAGATCGCTAGCAATCAAGCACTACTGGCTGCTTTCCAGGCGCAGACACAGAGCCACCAGCAAATGCCTGTTCAGCACCAGGGCTCATTGCAGAGCAACCACACGCAAAGCACGCAGATGAACGGTCAACAGCACATGTCTGCCTCACCGAACATGCCGCCACCACCTACGCCTCAAGGCAACTCAGGCCAGCTCTCTTCAGGCCATGTGCCAGCTGTCATTGCTATCAAGAATCAGCTTCGCGCGCGGTACCCTAACATGACCGAAGCCGAGCTGACCAACTTTGCGACGGAGCAATTGAAGCACCAGTCGCAATCGTCAAGTCAAGTCCGGCAGAGCGCAATGAACGCCGCAGCCGGCTTGTCGAACGGCGTCCCGTCCGCCACGACCAACATGCAAGCGTATGGTCAGAACCAGCAAGTCTACCCGAGCAACCCGAAAATGTCGAATGGGGTGAACGGCTATGGCACAGGCGATGCTTCATCACAAGTCAACGTCTCCGCTCAGAGTCCACAACACTCCTACGCTCAGATGATGCGGCAACGCCAGATGCAACAGATGCGGATGCAGCAGTCGCCCAACACGCCGCACGCACAGCTGGCAAACAGCCCTGTCGTTGCGCACGCGAGCCCGAACGTCAACCCTGTGAGCCCTGCTGTGCAATATCAGGGCGTTAACAACGTTCCGAGCATGACTGCCAGACCGTCGAGTAGGAGTAATACGCCTGGGATGATGCAGAGTCCTGGGGCCTTGACTGGAGGTTTACAGGGGAGCCCGAGGACGATGCAGGCTAGTGCTGCGAGGTGAGAGAGATGCTGGAGTTTAATGGAGCGCATGCTTAGCGGAATCACTGGACAGGATGTCGGCATGTGAGTGTCTGTAGTGAGTACAGCTTCAATAATCCTCATACCAGTCTTGTGTCATTGTATAGTATAAGCAGCGTGCGCGTTCTCGATCTCCTCGCGAGTGTCCTACAAAATGGCGTTGACAGTCGTGAAGTCCAAATGAGCTCACCGGCGGATGAGGCGAAATGCCCGGCGTTCCTTCCTCGGACACACCGTCAGGCAGCCATAGCGTGCAACTGACTTCACAGTACGGCTTACACCTCCGTCTCAACCTCCTCTCGACTTATCACAGTATACTCACTGCAGGGTCTATCATCGCAGATCATTAATGAAGATATTCGAGCACTTTGCGAAGAAGCAGTAGTAGAGGCGAAGAGACAGTGGCGTGAGGAGGCAAACTCACGTGAGCCTGCTCACTACTCGCATTCGGCCTCGCAGACCATGGCGCTCATCAATCCCACGCTTCACATGGAAGTCCAGCTCACTTCCTCGATCCCACAGGCCACACAACAAGCCATTCGAGCGGAGGTGGCGACATGGACTAAGCAGATGTACAAGAGTATTGAAGTCGGCTCATGTCTGAAGCACGAGGGTAGGCTCAAGCACGAGAAGATCATCGCCAGAATGCAGGTGGTCGGCTTCACTGGTCCGCCGCAGTCGTCGAACTGGATCGACGTCGAAGATGTGCATCTTGACGTGCAGACTTACCATCTCCGACAGCCAAATGATACCGGCGACCGTCGCTCTGTCAAGCAAGACGAGCACTCGTCACAAGCCCGCACTCTGTCACTGCCCAATGCTCTCCTTGCCGACGAATGGGACTCCCTCGTCTTCGACGACTCGCTCCCAGCTCGCCTCCTCCGATACCTCGTCCGCATGGTAGCTATGATGAGCCAGCCCGGTCTCAATCTCGCGACGTTCAACTGGAACCGTCTCTGCCTCTTGCATGGTCCTCCAGGCAGCGGGAAAAGCACGCTTTGTAGAGCTCTGGCGCAGAAGCTGGCCATTAGGCTCGGCGAGACATTCGCTGCTGCTGATCTGGTGGAAATCAACGCCAACGCTATGCTGAGCAAGTACTTTGGGGAGAGTGGGAAGTTGATTGAGAGTACCTTTGACGGAGTCATGGGGAGGGCGAAGGATGGGAAGAAGTTGATGGTTGTAGTCATTGATGAGGTTGAGACGATTGCTGGATCGAGGAAGGCGGCCAGTGGCGCTGGGGAGTGTCATGAGGGCCTGCGAGTGAGTGCTGGCTGTACTATATGGTGCGACTAGTGCTGACTTCAGATACAGGCTACCAATCAAGTGCTCACCGCCCTCGATCGCCTCCGTCATCTACCCAACGTCATCACGCTCTGTACGAGCAACATGATCGAGGCGATTGTGAGCGTATCCTGTACGACTGAACACCCACAGCGCTGACACTGTGTCCAGGATCCTGCCTTCCTCGATCGCGTCGACATCAAGCAGTACATCCCCAGTCCCTCAACCTCTGCAATCTACAACATCTTCCGCTCCTGCCTCAACGAGCTGGTTCGTAGCAAGCTCATCACGGCGGCTGACAAGATCCCGACTCTCGCTACTACACACATGACGCTACTCAACTCGCCCGACTCAGCTGGACACCGCTTGTGCAAGCTGTCGGAAAGGTGTGCCAAGCTCGCTATGAGTGGCAGGACGCTGCGACGCCTGCCAGTTTTGGGACTCGCGACGTATACTTGGGGTGCAGCTCAGACGCTTGACAACGCTGTAGCGGCATTGGAGAAAGCTGTGGAGCAGGAGGTGCTGAGTCGCACAGAGTAGTGATTATTGCTGCGAGCCGCGACCCTTGACGAGAACTTCGCTTACATATCGATAGCTGTGGTCTTGAGCCCGGGCTGATCAAGTCTATAACGTCCGAATGGCCGGGCTGAGGATGGCGATAGCTCAATCATACCAGATAGCATTCATACCAAAGCCAGGCTCCTTGATGTCGAGATGAGCTACGCGACTCAGGAACTCATCCCGCCAACGGTACATCTCTACGAAGCCCTTCTCGTCATCGCATAGCGCCAGCCATTCGTCCGACCATGGACAAGGACTGACTGCGTTACTATGCCCACCGCTCGTTGGCGTAGGGTTCAGACAGATCTGCCGCTCGATGTTGCCGTCACCAGCCAACGAGAAAGCAGCAATGTACCCTGTCAATGACGGCGAATTTGACCGCGAAGTAGCGAACAGGTACTTCCCCGACTTCGAAGCGAACACCACGTCGGAACGGAACATCTTGGGAAACGATTCCATCATGCCAGGCGGTACAAGAGGATACGTCTTGCCAGTGAAGCTTGGCATCCTGGTTTCGGGATCGATGCGGTAGATACCCAGACGGTTTCCGCCCTCCATTAAAGCGTACAGAAACTTCCCGCTTGGTGCGATCTCAACCCACCTCGGATGATCGTTCGAAGCAGGTGCATCGACAGAGCCGACGAGCGTCAGATGACCCGTCTCAGCGTCTTTAGTATGGCACCAGACTTTGTTAGCCCACATATCTGCACTGTAGAGATGCTCCTCTGCAGCGTCAAAGACCATGCCGTGGATCGCTGACGTAGGTAGGTACTCGTAGTTCTGTACGTTCTCCTTTAGTGCTCCGGTCTTAGCATTGGTGGAGAACACATTCCCGAAGCCAGCGTGATCGTAGAATGGGTTGCCGTAGACGCAGTGTGGCGGCGTCTTGGCAGCTAAGACGAAGATGGCTCTTGTCTTCGTGTCTGAAGCGTTGGCATTTGGGTCGCCGCCCATGGGATGCGAAACCTGGTGCGTGATATCTGAGGGCGAGGGCACAGCAAAGGAGTTCCATTTCTTCATTCCCGCTCCGTAGATCGTTGAGCGGGAGTGGTTGAAAGTCATCCATGAGATTGGTTCATCTTCGGGGATCTCGGTGCGTTTCACGAGAGTCAAGGAGAGGTCTGCATCGTCGAAGCAGACTGTGAAGATGGCTCCTGGGGGCGTCCATGTCCCGATCATGAGGTGGTGTTTCATCTTGGCGGTGCTGGTACTGATGAACGATCGATACGATAGCCTGACTCTGGGGATTTGCTGTAATGGTCTGATAGGCATCCAAGCCTGATCGAAGCTGAAGGCTCACATTTTCGAAATCGTTGATTTCGTGGATAAAGACATACACCCGACACATATCGGCACACGGCCTCGGCAAGCTCAAAATTCGGCTCAATGTGTCGAAGAAGAAGGTTCGGGAGGGTCGGCTGCAGGGGCGGGCTGGTCAATGGAAACTCTGGAGGCTGGCACATGGCATGGGCTGAACATCAGCTCCTGATTGCGCCCAGAGGAAAACTGATCGTTTCACTACTCTGCATTCCACCTAACTCACGTACACTGATCCGCAAACATGGGCCTCTTCGACGGTGAATCCAGCACTTCTCGCTCCCACTCATACGGCGGCCGCGCCTCCCACTCGCCATCCCGCGGCGCCTACACCCGACCGAGCTATGCTCGCTCTGCTTCGTCAGTCCTCGGCGGCAGCTCGCGTGGTATCTTCTCGGGTGGAGGTGGTGGCAGCGGCAGCTCGTACTACAAGCGTCGGCCACGCGATGGCTACGTCTCGATGCTAATGCACAAGCTACAACGCATGATCAAGGAGCTGTGGTACTACGCGCGACGGCATCCCGTGAAGGCCTTCTTCGCTGTGGTCGTACCACTGCTCAGTGCTGGAGGAGCGGTCGGAGGGTTGTTGAAGGGCTTTGGAGTGCATCTGCCATCTGCTCTCGGGGCGATGGGTGGGCAGGCGAGCCGGGGTGGTGGAGGGTACTACGGGAGCAGCGGATACGGAGCTATGAGCGAGAGCAGTGGGTGGATGGGCAATGCTGGAAGTCTTATGCAGATTGCAAAGGCGTTCATGTGAGCGGGGCCATGAGGTGAATGATCTAGTCACACAACGACACGTCGGCGCCTTTGCGACACCGCAGCTGTGGCAGACGCCATGGGTGTTGCAGTGCAATGCATGGGTTCGGAAGTTGCACAAGCGAAGAAAGACCGCGTTCTCCGACTGCACTCGATCAACTAGAGATAAGGAGACTTGGAAGACAGGGGACGGGTCACGATCTCAACGGCTTAATCAGGGATATTCGGTTTGCGATGGATCGCAACTGCCTCACATCGCATACGAGACAGAAGCTTCGATGGTGCGACGGCTACCGCTGTATCGGTGGCGCTTCATGCTCCGCCAACGATACTTCCGCTCAGTCTTCCGCACGTTGGGCTGGAGTCGAATAATTTCATCAGCAAATCGGATGCGGTCAGCCATCCTCGCAAATCTCGATGTACATCATCGGTCGTTTGAGGAGGGACACTTCATAAGCGTTGAGCTATGTGCGCGCTTCTCGGACGCATGATGGCTCGCTACCGAGCACATACAAGGCGCTGGTGATCGCATTTGGCACGTGGCAGGCAAACACCATGCCAACTTCAATCAGCGCAAACGTCAACACAAAGGTCCACATCTATACATAGTACGAGACTGTCAAAGTACGAATGACAATACACGGAGTTATCAAACACATAGGTGAGCTACGTGCAAGAGTGTCAACATGAACAGATCATCCCTATAAGTACACCAAATTACTCCTCTCATGATTTCATAGACAAGAAAGGGATTGAGCTAGGCAGTCGAGGGGTAGTGTTTGATGAAAGAGCTCGACATTCGCCGCGAGCGATCCCATATCAGTGCCTTACATCATCGAAGCAATCCTGCTCTCCGTCACTGCTGGCCGCACACTCTGCGGATTCCGGAACACCTCCCCGGGGTCATATATCGCCTTGATCCGCGCAAGCTCCGTCAAATTCTCCCGCCAGTACAGTTTCTGCGCTTCAGCTCCCAATTCGAGATCCACATAACCCGGGTACGCACCGTAGTCCGTGTACACACCATCGGCTTTCATGTGGTTGACGATGACTTCGTTCACGCCAGCAAGGAACTGTTTCGTGGTCTCCGAGACACCGGTGATGAGTTTGTCGCTAATTGCGTAGGACTGCAGGTAATACAGCGCAACCCTATGCGCGTACGCTGTGTCGTTCATGGGTACGGTGTTGGTTTGTCCGCCGGCAAGATCGAAGATCAGGAACCAGATCAATGTGCCCTTGTCGGCATGCTCGATGTAGGAGAAGAGCTTGTCGACTCCGGAGTCATCGAGAAGGTTGTTCTTGCTGCCGTTGAAGGTCAGTGTCTTGGTGTATGCATGTGCAGGTATGCCACCCCCGAGCCTCAAGGCGACCTGCTCTGCTTCATGAGTAAGCACGTCGAGCCAGTTCTGGCGCGCCGTGGTCTTGGATCCGGTCTCGCGAAGCGGGAAGTCCGGTTTCAGAGACAACTGCTCGAATTCCGCTTCTGATCCATAGAAGGTCCCGCTGATGGAGAGGCCGAGGGTCGTGACAGTCGCCGTCGTCGCGAAACGCCACGTCAGGTCGGGATTGGCGATGAACCTCTGCCAGGTCTTGAAGACATCGCCCATCTTGGTCCAGGAGCCAGAGGTGAATGAGTATTTGTATTGAACAGTCTCCTCGGGGGCCTTTTCAGTGCGAAGGACGAACTCGGTGATGATGCCAAATGACGCACCGGCGCCTTTGAGCGCCCAGAAGAGATCTCTGTGCTGAGTCTTAGAGGCTCGCAGGATCTGACCATCCGCTGTGACCACCTCGGCCTCCCCTACGTGATCCAGGGCCGTCCCGAAGATACGAGAACTCGGACCTAAGCCGCCGATCGTGGCATGCCCTCCGAGACCGACCTGTGGACAGACACCTTTCGTACACGACATCAGTCCCATATTCACTCGACGACTCGACACACTCACCATGAGCCACTGCCCGCTTATGGGGACTATACAACGATTCGTCTAACTCGCCCAACAGTATTCCACCACCCACTGTAGCGTGCCACGTCTCCGTGTTCATGGAAAATTTCTTCATGTTCCTCAGATCGACTACAATGCCACGATCTGGAGAGGAGAAGTTACAATAGCTGTGCCCGCCAGACTTGGCCTGGACAGGTAGCCCTGCCTTTGCAGCTGCTCCCACGATTGCGGCGACCTGCTCCGGTGTTTTTGGGTACGTGACGGCATCTGGCCGAGTACGGATGTCAAGATTGTAGAGCTTGACGTGGTCGAATTGGTAGAATGGCTCATCGGGAAAAGCGTACAGTGTATCGTCTGAGCCTAGAGCGTTCTTGATGAGGCTTCGTACTCTTCGCTCCTGGTCGCTCAGACTGAAGAAGATACTCATGATTTGGTTACAGTTGGTTGGGAACTGGGAAAGTGGAGAAGAAATGTGGTCAACTTGCAATCCTGTCGAAGAAGGTGTGCTCTTATGTCAGATACATCTGGGATCAGCACAGGCAGCCACAATTGGAGATGGTGGAATGTGAATAGCTTCTGTCAGTCCATCATGAGATACATCAAGCATACCTACCTGTGTGCAGACCAATCGCTGCCTCACTGGCACCACCCGGGCGAGATGCATCGGCGTCAGCGCATCATGCCTGGTCGGACCACCCAGAGTATGTCAGTATGTCGACTTGGTGAGCCAGTGGAGCGCAGATGCGCGCGTATTGTCGCATTCACCAGGCGCTCATGACAGTGATGAGAGGTCACTTGGTCGTGCTGCTGAACACTTGAGTGCTGTGGCTGCATCATTGATTCGTCTCTCGTGGTGAAGAGGCGACTACAGCCCCGCGATATGAATGAAGTGGCGTGAGCAACGAAAGCCTCGATGTGATTCGACATTGGACTCAGCCACGAATCGAAGCCAGGGCTGACTTCTTGTCCATCGCGATCTAGCGAGCGTTCAGCGAGAGCGCAGATGGGCGTGCTTGTGCGTACTATCACTGTGCACGTAGACAGCACCTCACGTGCGACAGACGCTAGTGCGAACTCGGCGGCGAGACGAGGGTACTTGATCATCGTGAGCAAGGTCGCTATGGTGACATCTCATCGGGTGCGCTGTGGACACGAGCAATGCTGGCAAGTCGCCAGTGCACCAGACGACCGCAAACCCGTTCACTCCTGTGTCACTGGTGTGGAAGCCCAGATGTCGCGCTTGCACACAATCAACGTGCTGGACAGGCTGAAGAGCTGCCTGAGCAAGGCGCTTGTTCTGTTCGCGCGAGGAGCGAGACTCGGGCTGTGCTCTCTCGGCCATTGCCAAGTGGTAGCACAGTTCCCGATCGGGAGTCGTCAATAGACGGTCAGTGACGAGTTGGCAAGAGAATGCGTGTGAAATCTATGGATGTCCCTTCCACGTCATTATTGGCTGAGGTACACAACGCGAATTTTGCCCGCGGCTCGTGCGTGCATGCGGGATTTCTTCCCACAACATTTGTTCCGCACTACTCAACTCAACATACTCTCCTCGTCGCCACATCTGCATCGTAAGCGATTCACACACCAAGTGAACGCATTGTAACCTCATCACAACGATATCAGGCAGCCTCGACAGGAAGCTGCCACCCAACCACCATCACCATTCCTTCACAGGACCTCGAGGCTTTGCTGCTAGATCCGCAAACCAATCCGTCCCCATCACCTCTACTCCCTGAGCTGCCGCATCAGCGCTTCCTTGGAGCTCTTCCCTTGAACGGGGAAGACTCTGCGAGGCCTCGCCCAAGTTTGATTGCGTCGGGCTTCGCTCCCTTCAAACCTCCCTAAGACCAGTCGGGACACTCGACATAACTTCAACTCACGCATACCAATCTCTGCAAGGGAATGGCACCTAGCGCCATCCACTACAACAACGACGATGCCTATCTGTCAGTGACTAAGAATCACGTGAAGATAGACGATGGCTTTGCAATGCCAGCAGTCGTGGGTCTCAACGAGAGGAGCGTGGCCAAGGGCATGATCAGCGCAGCGCTGCAGAAGCGCGTGCATGCAGTTGATACAGATATTTGCGAGGCGGGAGAGGAGGATGCTTTCTTCGTGGCGGATATGGGAGAAGTCTACCGCCAGCACATGCGCTGGAAGAAGCACCTTGGCCGCGTCACACCGCATTACGCTGTGAAGTGCAACCCGGATCCTGTCATCATCAAGCTGCTCGCAGCGCTGGGATCCGGCTTCGACTGCGCCAGCAAGACGGAGATCGAGCAGGTCTTGCAAGCAGGCGTAGAGCCATCTCGTATCATCTACGCGCAGCCATGCAAGACCAAGTCCTACCTGCGCTACACTGCTCAGCAGAACGTCAAGCAGATGACATTCGACAACACCGATGAGCTGTACAAGATCAAGGCGATCTGTCCGCAGGCTGAGCTGTACCTGAGGATCCTGACGGACGACTCCGCCAGTCTTTGTCGCCTGAGTCAGAAGTTCGGCGCTAGCATGGACAGCGTGCCTGAGCTGCTCGCACTTGCTCGAGAGCTAGATCTGGACATCGCAGGCGTGGCATTCCATGTCGGATCTGGTGCATCTGATCCGACTGCTTTCTACAAAGCCGTCTCGGATGCACGTAACGTGTTTGATCAAGCGCTGGCTCTTGGCTTCGCACCCCACACCCTTGACGTCGGCGGTGGTTTCATCAGCGAGACGTTCGATGAGATGGCCGCTGCGTTGTCTCAAGCACTCGATCAACACTTCTCGCACTGCGTCCGTATCATCGCCGAGCCTGGCCGCTATTACACCAGTGCAGCTTTCACGCTGGCCTGTAATGTCATCGCTCGCTGCACCGTTCACGATCCTCTTACTGGACTGCACAGCTACATGCTCTACCTCAACGATGGCGTGTACGGCAACTTCAGCAGCATCATATTCGACCACCAGCATCCGGTTCCGCAGGTGCTGTCGTGCGCTCGCCGAGTCAATGGGCTCAATTGCCCTAGCAGCCTTTCTCTGGCCGACTCTGGCTATAGCTCCTCTGATGACGAGGCTGCAGTGAGCAGGAGCGCCCAGCGCAAGCAGATCGAGTACTCTATTTGGGGACCTACATGCGACGGGATCGACTGCATTGCGGAGTCTTGGACTTCGCCGCAGCTGGTCGACGTTGGGGATTGGCTGTACTTCGAGGACATGGGTGCTTACACCAAGTGCAGCGCTACCAGGTTCAATGGCTTCACGGACAAGCATGAGACCTTGTATGTGTGCAGTGAGGCTGGTGCCAGTGCTTCGCTGGGGTTCTGATGGAATCGAGATAGATAGGGGTAGGTGGAAAAGTTTGTGATTATGGAATTCGATTTGGGATTGGGCTCAGTCACTTCTTTGTTGATCTCAGACCTCTTCATCACATGATCAACTACCACGCAGGCTGACGCTCAACCTCTTTCCGCTTCGCGATACCCTCATAAGTGAAGCCGTAGTAGTTCCTCGTCTGTCTCCCCTGGTCCTTCCACACTACACTTCCCAGCGCATCTACATCCTTCACCTCCTCGGCATCAGTGTACTTGACGAAACACCGTAGAGCCTCACGATGGAGCTGCTCTACGTCTCGCCTTAGACTCTCACTCGCCTGCTGCCCGCCACGCTGCAGGTACACTCCACCTGATTTCAGTGCGTTGGCTCGCAGTGGGAAGCCACGCGTTCGCTTCTGGTAGAGTGCGTTCGTTGCCGGAAGCTCGTTCCATGGCGTTGATGGGTCGTGAGGGAGGTGGTGTTGGCGCGGGAGGATCCATTTGCTTTCTTCGCCTTTCCGGCGTTGCTCGTCGAGGACCGCTTTGGCTTCTTGAGAGGCGAGGTGGCGGTCTAGATCTTCCCATGTGCGAGTCGTTGTGATAGACGTGCGGAGGTCGTTGCATTGCCCGGAAGTGAGGATGGAGAGCCGCTCCCAGTAGTCGATGATTCTTTGTGCCGATGCTAGAGTGGTACTAGGGCCGCTGCCATCAGTGTAGGCAGCTAGGTGGGCAAGTGACTGGGCGGTGAACTTCAGAGCCTCGATGCATGCAGGATTGCAGGAGAGTTGTCGTGCATGCGCCGAATCTTGTAGCCGAGTAAAGATGAAGCACAGCACATCGTGAACCACGTAGAGAAGGTGCAATCTTCGGAAGGCAGCCGTTGGAGGGTTTCTCGGCTTTGCAGTGCCAGAATCATCGAGTCCCTCCAGATCATCTGCATTTGAAGGCGTGCAGGACTTGCTCAAAGCGGTCAGATATTTGGTCAAAGCCGTGGTCCGCGCGATCGAGTGAGTCACATTCCGGATGATGAATTCTTTGCATGCTTTGACTTCTGACTTGGTGCATATGTTTGACGCTCGGGATAGGGCTCGCGTGAAGA
>JAVRRP010000436.1:0-18538 GCA_036872775.1 Oleoguttula sp. CCFEE 5521 | reverse complement strand
GCGGTGACTGCGGGACGGGTGTTATTGAGTTTGAGAAGGGTGTGCAATCATCCTGATCTTTTTGATCCAAGGCCGATACAGACTAGCTTCGCGATGGAGGAGAGCGTTGGTGACTCATTTGGCGTCAAAGAGCAGGTAGTGCGGAAGTTGCTTGGCCGGCGCGACGACGCGCCTAAGAGTCTAATGATTGTGGAGAACGAGCAGTTGAGCAAGTATTGCACCAAGCGATCGAGGCAGCTTACTGCTACGAAGAAGCTGCAGCAGGAGGCGAAGGAATTAGTAAGCGCACTTGGCGACTCGAAGCACCATCTTTCGACTCTCGCCGGATGTCGAGCTTTCCAGCACTACCAGCAGCGGGAGCGCGTACTGCGCCAGCTGCGCGATGCTATCCGGGTGTCAGAAGCTACAATCGCGAAGCAGCCGGTGTATGGATCAGACCTGCGGGAGCGCCTCACCATCAGAGCTACACGCGCATCAGCTTATTGCTCCGTGCTCGGACGACTCGCGATTGTGACGCCTTCGAAAGACCCCAAGACTGCTTCCACAGAGCTCGCAGTCAGCGAGCGACCGTTCGATATCCTTCAGTCCCAAAGCACTACCCTTCAGCGCTCTCTCCCATCACTGCTGACCCGCAGCGAAGGTCTCCGAGCCACCCTGACCCGCTTCGCTTTCGTCACGCCCGAAGCCACGGCTCCAGTCCTCGATCTGATCATCCCACCTCAAACTCAGTCACTCATTCGCAACGACCCCAATTACGCCTTCGACGGCGACTTCGCCCACGAAGCCCGCATCCGCACAACAATCGCCTTCCCCGACTCCCGCCTCCTGGTCTTCGACTCCGGCAAGCTGCAACGCCTAGTCCACCTCCTTCGCGATCTCCAAGCTCGCGGCTCCCGCAGCTTAATCTTCAGCCAGATGACGCTCACTCTCGACATTCTTGAGCGCTTCTTGAACTTGCTGAACCTCCCTTACCATCGTCTCGATGGCTCCACGCCAGTCGAGCGTCGGCAACTGTACAGTGCTGAGTTCAACAAGCCAGACAGCAAGTATCAAGTCATGATCTTGTCTTCCAGAGCAGGTGGGGTGGGATTGAACTTGACCGGAGCAAGCTCAGTCATCTTCTACGACCTCGACTGGAACCCGCAGATGGACAAGCAGTGCATGGATCGCGCTCACCGTATTGGCCAAGTCCGCGATGTGGAAGTGTACAAGATGGTCAGCGAGAAGACTGTTGAGGAGAACATTCTCCGTCGCGCAAATCAGAAGAGCTTGCTGGATCAGACTGTTATTCAGGAGGGTAATTTCACGACGGACTACGACTTGTCTTCTGCTAAGCAAAACGACTCCGACGAGGTCGGCGCTGCCATCGATCGGCTATTCGAGGGTGGGGAGAAGGCTGGCATCTCGGCTATCGAGACAATCGAGGACAAGGAGGATGTCGTTGCTGCGCAGGCGGCTAGGAAGGAGGAGCAGGTTGAACAGGAGGAGTTTGCCGAGAACGCTAAGGCTGGCAAGGAGGGCGAGGCGCAGGGAAGTGGAGAGCAGACCATGAAGGGCCATGTCGATGGCTGGATGGTGGGGTGGATGGAGGTGTGCATGCGGGATGGAGTTGTACAGGGTGCTGTTGTTAGTGCGGCGGCGAAGAGGGATAGGCATGGACGCGATCCGGGACATAGGGCGAAGAGGAAGAGGTGAGGAGGTCATTGTGCCCTGGCTCACTGCAGCGAGTCTCGTCGGGCGGTCGACGAGCTCCGTGTGGTCGCGCTGCCCTCGTGGAGGGTAGGCACTGTCGAAGCAGGGGTCTGTGTGCTGCGGGTGCGCGTGGAGTGCACGTGTGAGTTGGAGTGTGGTAGTGTACCATACGCGAGTACGCAAGCAACATAGTAAGCATGTGCTTCCCTGACAGATCTCTCGTTGTGCGTTGGCGCAGCGTGAGTAAGGTTACGCTGGTCCGCGTACACAGTGTAGTCATGTGCTGTGCCTTCGAGGCAGCACCTAAGCGGCCAATACGATCTGACAAGTGCGTTACCACGTTGAGCAAACGATCTCGCCGTACTGCACCGCCACTCGGTCACGCGACGTCCCTCATTACTGCAGTACAAACTTACCCCTCTCCCATGAAGCATAGCAATCGTATTCGCAGATCTCCCATTGTACGCCGCCCTACACAGCCTTGCATGTGCCACCCCAGATTCCCCTGAGGCACCAGTCAGGTACCACGCCGTAGCCTCGTGACAAACGCGATGCATAACCTTGAACGCATTCACCGGTTGCCCCTCATGCAAACCACGCTTCTGCACACACTTCCAAAGCCGCGTCTCGCAAACAACGAATACCAAGCATTGCAATCGTCAAAGCCAAGGCGTGGTCGGCAGGAGGGCATCCGAAATCCGCCACTTGATGACCGATGTTTGGAGACGAGGGGGATCATGATTTGTCGTGACGTTGCGGCAGGATCGATGCTTGGCAATGACGGGGGCGCAGTCTTGTGTGATCTACGCTTCATCGCCCCCATGCGCTGGTATATCATGGAGTGAACGTGCGCCACCACGTTCTCGACTTCAAAGCACATATATACCAAGCGCACGTTTCAGATATTGGCCTGGACATCGAAGCAAGAGCTGAACCTCCGATCCACGACGGACACGACAACACAGCAATCGCCAGCATGAGGTTCGCGCAATCGTTCTACTACCTCTTCGCGCTCATCACGACCATCTCCGCCCTCGCGCTGCCCGCAGCATTCGTCACAATAGCAGAGCGCGGCAACGATCTCTTCAAGCGCAAAGGCGGCGGTGGTGGAGGAGGCAAGGGCGGCTCATCCGGGTCATCATCCTCCTCAGGCTCCTCGTCTAGCTCTGGCTCTTCTGGCTCGTCGTCTGGCAGCTCAGGCAGCACCGGCTCATCCTCTGGTAGCTCCGGCTCCTCATCCTCCTCCGGCTCGCGAGGCTCCGGCTCCTCAGGCGCAGCCTCCGGCTACCGACCAACCTACGGCGGCTACTACGGCGGCGGCGCGTCCACACCCTATGGCGCTGGTGCCCGTTCTCGAGGCGGCGTCGCGCCCTTCCTCATCGGCGGCGCAGCCCTAGCAGTCTTCCCAGGAATCTGGCTCTATAGCGTCTACGCCTACCCTTACGGCCACGCGTACGGCTACAGGAACAACACCTCCGGCCGCAACGAGACGCGGAATGTGACTTGCTTGTGCGAGGAGTACAGCCAGTGTGGATGCGATAACAATACCGACTCGAACTACTTGACGAGTGTTGCGAACAATCAAAGTATCTCGAGGGTGGCGAATAATACACTATATGTCAACGGCACGCTACCTAACGGTACTGGGACTGATGAATCGACGACAACCACTGCCAGCGGTGTTGGCAGTCTGAAGCAGCGGGTGATGGAGACGAGCGGGTATTGGGTTGTGGTAGCTGGTGTGGGGTATACGATGTGGTTGATGTAGATCTAGTTCAGGCGATGGTAATACCATGGGTTGGAAGACGCAAGGCGTTGACAGACGATGGCCCGCCATCTATTTTGGCAATTCGGATGCCTTGATTGTTTGCTCTCTTCGTGACGAAGCTGGTGCATCTTCATCACACCACCGCAGCCTCATCTTCGCCAGCCTCTGAAGCGCCTGGATGGAGGCGACTCGATCGCTCGATGGAGAACAGGCGTTGACGAATACTTTTGATACCCGCCACTTGAAAGGCATTGGCGATGGAGTGCTGGGATTGGGAAACAAGCCAAAGTTGTTGCACAGGACGTTCTTGTATATATATTGGATTTCTTCAACATCTTAAACAAGCTTCTTCAGTTTTCCAAGTCGCGCGCCGTTGCACAAATATCCACAGACAGACCGATAGACCGTGGTAAGGACCGGCCATCACAGCGCGACAGCGTTCTAGTGCAGCATCTTAGACTAAGACCTGATACTCCGTGACCGCCTCGACTCAACATCACAGATCACGTGGGCTCGCCAAAATCACGGTCTTGGCAGCATAGATACCGATCCTCCAACCGCTTCGTTGCGACTTCATTCTTACCACGGCATGCACTGCAATATGATCTCCTGTCCCTCCTGTACTTCCACTCCTTGGACCGCTCCCGAAGTCTATCACACACATAGAGATGCCGCGACTAGCCCATTCCCGACCTTCGTGGCTTCTGGACTGCGCTTTCGAGCAAGTTATGGCGACTGCCTGGGTGAAGCTCTGGTACTACAGGTAGCTAGATTGAAAGTGGACTGACCACAATCTGAGTCGCGGGTGATGACAAAGTCAATGGGGCTCATTCATGCTGAGCCGCAGATTTTGGCGAGCGCAGGTGATATGATATGTAGGTATCCGGTCTCTCCTCAATATACGATCGTCAGAGCATCTAGCTACCATATTCCGTTCCTCGCTATTATTGAATACTTCTCAAGCATGATTGCTCTTCCGACAGTCACGATACTTGCTCTTGCAGGCTTCGCATCTGCAAGTCTTCCTTCCCCTCCCAAGAATGTCCTCGTCAAGCACATTCCCTCGGTCCCTGGCGCCTCGATCTCGTACAAAGAGACCTTCATCTGCGGTAAGAATGCCAGAGCCTTCGCGGGCTACGTGCATATGCCTTCGATCTATCTTAAAGACGTGCAAGACGAGGATAACCCATACAACGCATCTTACTTCTTTTGGTTTGACGAAGCAAGAAAGAATCCAGGTAATGCTCCGACTACCATCTATCTCGCGGGCGGACCGGGCGAAAACGGCGAGTTCGGAGTTACAAGCGATGGGGGACCCTGCAACATTCTCGCGGACTCCAATACCACCGAGACCAATCCCTGGTCCTGGAACGAGAACTCGAACATGCTATACGTCGATCAGCCCCTGACAACAGGCTTCTCGTACTCGACGTTCGTCAACAGCACGCTAGACTTACTGTTCGACCATGCGGATCCTATGCAGTCTGGTATTCTTCCTTTCGACGCCTACAACGGCTCTGTGCCTGCTGAGAACACTACCTTCCTCTACGGTACTTTACCGATACAGGATCCAACGAAGACTGCCAACAATAGTGTGATCGCTGCTCACACCCTCTGGCATTTCGCGCAGCTTTGGTTCACCGAATTCCCCGAGTACAAAACCCGCAACGACCGCGTCAGTCTCGCCGGCAACTCCTACGGCGGGTACTGGGTCTCCACATCAGCAGCCTACTTCCAACGTCAGAACAATCGCATCAAGTCCGGAGAGATTTCCGGCAAGGGCCTCCATCTCGACAGTGCAGTGATCACGAATGTCTGTATCGACCTTTTATACCAGACTGAATGGTATCCTCAAATGGCCTACAATAACACCTACAATGTTTCCTTCATCACAGAACAGGAGTATACCGAGTCTCTTTTCAATTGGACTAAGCCTGGCGGCGGTCGCGACCTGATACTCGGATGCCGTGCTCTAGGCGCAGCATACGATCCCAATGAGTTTGCGATCAACGCTATAGTCAATGAGGTTTGCATCGAAGCGCTGGGCTACGGTTTCGCTGTGCTTTCGACATGGCGGCTGTCAACCCGAACCCGCGCCCACCTGATTATGTGGCTGGATGGGCGAACAGGGCTTGGGTGCAGGAGGCTTTGGGTGTGCCTGTCAATTTCACGTCGACTTCGAATCTGGTCACGAACCAGTTCGTCTATGGGAGTGGCGACTTTGTGCGACGCGCAGGGCTACCGGATATCGAGTATCTTCTAGACCAGGGTGTCAAGGTTGCGCTGATATATGGGGATTGGGACTACAGATGTCCCTGTGAGTCTGCAGTCGAGCGAGTAATGGGGGACACGAACTGACAGTATTACAGGGCTTGGAGTCGAACAGTTGAGTCTGCAGGCCAACTGGTCCGGCGCTGCTGCCTACCGCAAAGCTGGCTATGAGGAGATCGTCGTCAATGGAAGCTACGTCGGAGGCGTTGTTCGGCAGCACGGCGGATTGTCGTTCTCGCGCGTCTTCCAGGCTGGTCATGACGGTATCGCGTCTACTTCCCTCCATTCCCGGCACTCAGCGCAGACTGACCAGACAAAACAGTAAGCTACTACCAGCCAGAAACAAGCTACCAGATCTTCAACCGCGCCCTGGCCGACCGCGACGTAGCCACTGGACGACACTCGACAGTCCCCAAGCGTCACGGCACCTACAGTACGCGCGGACCGAGTGATAGCTACAGGTGGACAGAGAACCTACCTGGATCACCGGCGGTAGAATGCTACACGTATGCTGTGAGCACGACTTGCACGGTCGATCAGGTGAGACGATCCTAGAACGACCACTTGGTGTTGATGGCTGACTGGTAGCGTAGGCCGAGACTTTGGCAAATGGCACGGCGGAGATCGAGAATTTCATCGTCACCAAACCTGCGCCAGGTGGTGGACCGATAGGAGGCACTGGATTTGCTTGAAGAAGATATGGCCGTGCCGTGTCGGTTCCCACGATCGAGAGGACTGAGGGAGCACACAACGGCGATGTGATCGAGAGTCTTGCTGTGCTGATTCCCGGCATACTGGCTTACGATCGACAGTCTGGCTCCGTTTACGTATGTGTAAGATCATCGGCGGCAAATAGTATGCAATTCATCTCCTCCGCCTGTCGCCTATCATGCCTAAACATATCCGGAGTACCTTCCACGCTCTCCGCAACCCCAGTCGTGACCCTTGAGATCGACTATCTTATCAAATGCGGAGCAATATACTGCCATGAGAGTTCGAATACTCAGGATCCTTCCCACTGAATAGGAAGCAGCAGTGCTCCAAGTCCATATCTTGACTCCAGCACGGTTTCGATGTCCGCTGCAGGTGCAATATATACTTTTGTCGGCGTTACAACGGGTAAAGTACGGCGTCCTGTCGTCGATAAAGCGTATCTCACATAAGGTTCATTGCCTGCATACGTTGTCGCGCATTGTGCATATACCCTTGATCTGAGAGGCGCTAAATAGTCTGTATGTACTGCTTAACTCGCGCTAGTATCTGTATATCAGCCACTTGCGTACACTTCATCAGGGGAATGCTGATGTGTATCCCACTGCCAGTGGCACGCTCGCCGCGGAGGGAGGGAGAGAACGCGATGAGCTTCGACAATGGTATGCATGAGAAGGTCTTCCTTGACATCCGACCAAAGTGTGTCCAGACTTCTGGCGGCGACTTGAACAGTGGGCCACCTCATCCGAGGGTTCGGTCGCTGTGTACCGTTGCGGCTGATGAGCTCGTCGTTTTGTAAAGTCAGTCAAGTTCCAGTGCTTCGAGACCTCGTCAGCTTCTGCGCTGGCGATCGACTAGCATGTCAAAGAGGTACTCATTGCTCGGACCGTAATGAGTTGGTCACACAAGTCGTTGAGCATTACAGGCGATTAGGTCCACATTGCTGTCAGTACATGTCAAGCCGTATAAGCAGCGCGGTGATGACAGGGATTCGATTCTCGAGCGGTCCGCTCCACACATGAACAACGTGGAAATGTGCCTACGCATACGCCTTCTGCATCCGGTAGCTCACTACCCTTCCAGTGACATGGTGTGAAGCCGCATGATGGCTTTTCGGAGTCAACACCGACTCCGCAGAAGGAGTAGCCATATCTCGTCCTCTCGAATACCATGGACCCAAGACGGGATGCATGCATAGGTCGACTCCTTGGTTCGGCAGATCCTCAATCATGGTGTGCTCGCTGTCCAGATCGAGTCTAGGGTGTTGTCGTTGACACAAGCGCCTACGAAGAGTCAGTCTACTAGCAGGCCAAGGACAACGCAGTCCCGCATACTGTGATGTCGTGGTGCAAGCCTCAGGCTTATACGAAGGTACCGCGGTACATGCGGATCATCACATCCTCTAGTTCGGTGACTCTCGCGTAATAAGGAGCGTAGTCCGATCATGGTGGCAGATCTGACATCTGCCGCGACTGGGCCGGTCGAGACTCGTCTGCTAGTGACCAGTCATAGCAATCCATGCGCAGGATTCATGTGTGTCAAGCATAGTCTTCTAAGCTCGTACATTGCGCCAGTGTGGAGCGCAGCCAGTGTAGTAGACTTGATGAGAGTCCAGACCATAGCCGTTGGATGTACACGGATGTACCATACCCACGTGGAAGCGGGACATGCTCTGCGGGCGGTGCCTTTGGGCGCGGCAAAGCGCGGGATGATGATGCCAATAGATTATGGCAACCGCCACGCTTTCTCGACCACCTGCAGTCGAGCAGGACGATGTCCGTGGGATGGCGGCAAAGCGACACTCACCAAGATGGTGGCGTGCCAGATCGCTGTGACCTCGCTGCTGTACCAGCAACCACCAGTCCAGTCTTGTCCCTCGGCATCAGCCATTGCTGACGAGGGACCGCCGATGTGAAGTTGATCAGTGCGTGAATGTGAAAGTATAAAGTCGGTCAACAGTACCGTCGCCGTGTGAGAGGCCCGGGTCCCCAAGCCAACACCTTGCTGCTGATCACGGTCGGCACATTCGCGGCTATAAGGCGGTACTTTAACTCGTTAGTAGACGAGGCGACGCTCCGACGTTCGTACGGCAACATCGCGAGCCAAACCTTCAACATAACAAGGTTCGAACCTTGCCTGGTCGGACGGCCGGCTGTTGCACTCAGTCAGGCAGAAGCACGGTGTGACGACCGCTTTTCGATCTCGTGCATGTACAGTAGCACAAGCATCTAGGATCATGGTAGTGACAGGCTGCTCATATATGGTGGGCCCAGCCTAGCAACGCTTGGCCCATAGTAATATGATGTCAACAGATCGGGGGTTCAGCATTGATGGAGCACCTTTGCAGGAAGCATGTAGGATGTTGCTTGCATTGCTGGCTAACAGCTCGGGTCGCAGGCGGAGTTGATGTCGAAGCGACAATACAACTGAACCTGTTCCGACTAGCCGGCTCACGAATCTGGCTGTCCAGGTATCACAGATCAAAGCGCACTGCCGTTGCGTATGCTGTGGCGTGTCTCCGGTGGAGCTCCGATGTGAAGTGGACACGCGAGTGACAAAAGAAGTGCACCACTCATCGACTCACCATGGAGGCGAATGCTGATATATGCAGCGCCGCGAGGGCACGTACGTAACAACGCTGTCGGTCAGAGTGCCATGTTCTTTAGCTCTTCGTAGCAGCGTTAGCAACGATTTGTTACCACAGAGCAGTTCACAACAGCAGTGTCGACCGTGTGGACTTCTCGAGCGGTCCGCTTCTTTTGTCGCGCGCGTGAGTGGATCTGGTGGCACGATGCGAGACCAAAGCTTCTACCGGTCTTCTGGAAGCGATCAAGCTCATTGGTCGGCGTTTCAACGGCCTTGTAAGGCGAACATGCACATGCAAGACATGGCAATGTCGTCTGCCTCGGTGCGGCGAGATCACAATACGGTAGAGCCGATGGCAGATGTCGCCTGAGATTGTTGAACGGCTTCAGGAATCCAAGCTCATCTGCAACACGCAGAAAGGAGCTCGGAGGCAGAAGCCGCACCATCACATCGCGTGCATGGCACTACTCGTCGATCATCATAGGCGGTGACTGGAGGGATGCGTCGAAGTCTATGCAGCTTGCCCTGGAGGCGAGGGAAGGGTTCAGTGAGGTACCTAGCAATCGGGACACACGCCGTAGTGACGCCAGTAGCCTTATTCAATCGCTCTGAGCATATATGTCCGGACCGGACGCAGCTGACAGCATGTTGAGAGTGCAAATCGCTCTCGTACGAATTGAATCGCTTCGCGCTCTGCCGAATGTTCAATAGGCGCTCGGGCCAGTGTCATTTGGAACTTAGCGTGAGCCTTGCCTGCCTTATGTAACCTACTTTCCAAATGGATCACTCGACCCGGCCCTCGCCATCCTCACCCACGTCGCCCTCTTCCTTCAACAGCACCCCTATAAGCACTCCGCCCCGCGCCTTAGCCGATAGTCCTCGTTATCATCTGTATACCTTGGACAACCAGTATCACTCGAGCGACGTCACCAAGTCACAACTGAGCGCATCGGACGACTTTACCCAGGATATCTTGTTCGCAGACGATAGCGACGAGTCTGGCGCCTTTGATCTCTTCACACCCCGTCTGGACTTCGCACAGGGAGAGTACAACATGCCGAGTCCTCCGATAGAGATTCGGAGCGCATCCGACTCGCCACGCCTGCAGTCGGCTCTCACATCGCAACTCCAGCAGCCTCATATCACAATCGCGCAGAACAACGATAGAATGGAAGGCGCACAGTCCGCAGAGCCTAGGCAACGGCAGGAGTCCGCAAACATGCTGGGCGCGCGATCTATACCCACTAATGGCGATGGGCGGCGACCGAGCTACGCAGCAGGAAGCCTGATGGGCGGGATGAGTTGGGGTGGTATGAGCATGGGCTCTTTCATCCGAGACGAGTGAGTCCCGCGCTCCACTGGGCTTGTTCCACACCTACTGACAGCGCATAGTCTCTTCATGACCGGCACATCACCTCTGAACATGCATCACAACGGATCATTCCAAAATGGCTCCTTCCACTCCTCTTCGTACCTTCCTAAGATGGAGGCAAACTACATGCGCGACTACGTGTGCTGTGACATCAAGCTCGACTCAATGCACGAGCTGCTCCAGCACTACGAGGAGGCCCACGCACAGCAACCCACACAGACTATGGGCCGCACGCCACGGGACCAGCAATACCCAAGTAGTCGAGCGGCGAACGCTACTAGCACTGCTCAGGCAGTCCAGCAACAAGCCCACACTTCACAAGCGGGTACTCCGCAACCACAGATGCAACGACCTCAACCGAGCTTCCAACCTCATGCATCACCACTCTTCAACGGGCAGAGCCAGGACCAGATTTCTGGCTTCGATAACATCGACGACATGGATATGGATGACAGCGCGCCTGCACCGCAAGTGCAACAGCTCCAAGGGTCGCAGTTCCAACCTCAACCACAGTTCGGACGACAACAGCCTCGAGCTGCACCGCTGAACGTCAACATAGCGAACGCCTTCCAAGGCCAGGGTCTGAATGCATCAACCCCGACTACACCCCGCACAAGTCAGTCGAACTTCACCTACCCCAGCAATCCGACTGTCTCGTCCGTGAACACGCCAACACTGGCAACGCAAGCAGCGGCGAACCGATTTGCCACCCCGGACTCATCCGCGCCTGGAACGCCGGCCGAGCTTGACATGGATTACAGCCAGTTCGGCAACATGCAACTTGATTACAGCCACCTCATGCACGGTACCAACTATGACATGAACAAGACGATGATCAATGGTGGGTCAGGCACTATTGATGACCCCGCAAAGCGCCTGCTGAGCAAATCAGGTTTCGGAAATAAAGGCTTCCCTACATCTGCGCTCGAGAACACTGGTGATGTCGCTAAGCGCGTACGCGAAAACCAGCTCCTTAACGGACTTGCTGGGGTGGGAGGCTTCGTCGGCGAGGAGATCAAGCCCTTCAAGTGCCCTGTCATTGGTTGTGAAAAGGCCTACAAGAATCAGAACGGACTGAAGTACCATAAGCAGCATGGTCATCAGAACCAGCAACTCAAGGAGAATCCCGACGGCTCGTTCTCGATCGTCGACCCTACGACTTCGATACCTTACCCTGGCACAGTCGGCATGGAGAAGGAGAAGCCTTATCGATGTGAGGTCTGTGGCAAGCGCTACAAGAACCTGAACGGCCTGAAATACCATCGGCAGCACAGTCCGCCATGCAACCCAGAACTCAAGCTGAGCCCAAGTGGCACACCCGCGGTACCGAGCAATGTTCAAGGCATCAGTGTGAACGTTGCTGGTGCGGGCATGACCGGCAGCGGTATTGGTTTCTGAAGTGCATGAGGTGTGTTGCTGACATTTGAGCCGCTGTTGCCTCCCGGAGATGTCCGCTCGGTTGGGAAAGTGCAACTGCGGTTCAGCACCCCGCCACCCGCCACTTCTGCGTCTGGACATACACAATCGACACCACATCATCCATGCGGTGCCACGACGCTCATGCGCTGTGGCCACACCGCTGGTGATGCGATACATCACGTCCACTGTTCTGCTCACCGACTGCACTGCACCGGCGTGGGAGGACTGCAGTACCTCGCTCTTCGTTACATCATCACCACCGGCTAAATACGTACACACTATACACTACTCGGATCAAATTGGTACAAAAGATCGATCCACTGGAGATCTGCATCACTCACATTAGCGCGGCGTTTCAGGGCATTGTTTCGAGTCATACGGGAGGACTCCTTGCTGACTCGCGGGCGCCCCATTGGCGTGGGCGATGAGCGAGGACGACGATGGCACGATCGCCTACACCGCTACGCTGCGTTTCTTCTTTCCTTTTCCTCAAGATGAGCTGGATGATACCCCTTGGACCGCCCAATAGCTGGCGACAGAGTCCACTGCATAGCCGAGAGAGGCTGCGCGGGTGGACACGCTTGGATAGACTGGCTGGCGTTACTGGGAGTCGCTTTTTCGCGTTGCTTGATTGGTTTGACCTCACTCTTTGGGGTCTGGCGTTTACTGCTTTCATGGATGCGATAGATTGTGGACATTGGCGTTTGTCTCGCTGGCTGGGATGGAATCGCTTCGGGCGTTCTGGTAATGGACTAGAGAGCCTTCATGTTGCCCATGATGAGCACAAAAGACGAGCGTTCCCTGCTCTTGTAGATGAGTTTACGTTGGTACGACGCGTTTGGTACATACAGACACCAGTATGTTGGTAGACTGCTCATTTTATTTTCTCATTGCCACCTCAAAGCAGAACATCGGTGAGACCACGAATAGCAAGGCGGCGGCTCAAGTCAACACAAAGAAGGATGAACTGATTTATCTCCAAGAGACCTTTCATCAGCAACTGACTACACGGTTGCGTCGCTCAAACAAGCGACCAGTAACGCCCTGCTAATATACGATGCCATGCCTTGTCCGCCTCAGCCAGCCCCATTTCACCCATCTAATATGTACATGCGTAGCATCTCGTCTTGAACGAATGAAGGCGATGCCATGTTCCCCACCCGCATTCTCCCTCCAAGTAAAGCTGCAGCTCAACGCGGAGTCTCCCAATATGCCTCTACAAAACTCACAGCTGTGCCCACGTGCCAGACATGCAGTCTCATCGTCCGCCGTATTGCGTCCTACGCAGCAGCAGCCGCAGCCACTGCTACCGCCGAAGAAGGTGCGCCGCTCTCCACCGCTGTCATCACGGCATCCAGCCCGATACGTCTCCGAGTGCGCAGGAACTCGTAGACGTCCGTATCGCGTACTTGGTTGCCGCTGCGCTCACTCCGCTCTTTGAGATACTGCTCCAGCTCTGGCGGCAGCGCCGTGCCTTCCTCCCAAGCTGTGAGAATTCTGGCGGAGATGCTGCTATCCCTCCGATTCCTGATCAGGTCCATGTGCTCCTCTCGCGCCTGTACTTCCTCCGTCGGCTCAGGCCCTGAGGCCGTCTCGTCCGAGCCTTCTGAGCCTTCGTCATCCTCCTCTTCATCCTCATCCTCCATCTCTGCGTCCTCCTCACCACGCTCAACGCACACCCTGACCTCAGTCTTCCTCTCAATTCCTCCCTTCACTTCCGGCACAAGCTCCCGATCCCTCCAATCCACCCACGCCCCGATCTCCTCTCCAGTCGTATCCCTCACCTTCAGCCCCTCATCTCGCTCGAATCGCTCCCTCGCCCACCGCGTGCCCTCCCAGCAGCAGAAGTCCTGGATCTCCTGGTACGTTAAGCCGAGCTCGTTGAACGCTTTGAATAAACGTGCGTGGTGCTTGAAGCGCGCTAGACGAGCGCGGTGCGGCGGATGGCAGTAATTCAGGCCTGGGTAGCGGGCTTCCGTGCTGTTTAGATCGCCGTAGAAGGTTGCGACTTCGAGACGGACTTCGGGGACGAGGTGTTGGGAGAGATGTGTGCTGAAGTTTGGAGGATCTTTGGGAGAGGGACTGGGGTAGAGGTGGGCGTAGAGGGTCTGGGCTATGGGGTTTTGGCGGCGCATTGTGGGCGGTGTGTAGGTGATGGCGGTGGTGAGAATGGGGATGTGCCAGCGAGGGTTGACGGTGCAAAGGATAGCGGTTTGGTCAGGATGGCGTACAGAGAAGGTGCGTTTGCAGCAGATGAGCAAGGGGCTGAGACCAGGCAGGCCCGTGAGGTGTGAGGAAGTTGGAAGCGTCTCGAATCGGCAGGAGCACTGGGCGCGAAGGCAAGAAGGCACGAGCGTAGTAGCGAGAGTGTGGAAGGAGCGTATCGAAGCAAAGGCAAAGGCAAATGCCAAACGAGGGTCACCTCCCGACCGCCAATTCGATATCACGCGAGAAGTTGGGTGGAGGATGCAGGGTGCGTGCGTGCGTGTGCCTTGAGATGGCACTTGCTTCCGTGCGCTCCAGACTTTCCCGCCGGCGGAAGCGAGGCAGCGGGCGGCACTCGGCGGTGCAGGCACGATGACTTTCATGAGCAAGGTTTTGGATGGGTTGTCAGTGTTTGACGCGGCAGTTGTCCGGATGGCAGAACGTCAAACTCATGCACGACACGTAGCATACGAACAGACAGCTTTCCTGACGATTCGCTGCCCGCGGCACGGGCTTATTATGTGCTGGCGGCAGCGCGCTGCGCAACGATAACACCACATTCGTCGTGTGACGAGATCGCGGCAATAGTGTCGGCGACATATGGACGTACGATTACCTTCTAGATAGTTGAGTTCTCCTGGTGAAGGCATGCTAGGTTCCGCCCCGGTACGCTCTCTGCATCTAAGCACTCACCGCTCATGACCCTGCATTCGGACCCAGGTCTACTACAGACTTTGCAATCGAGGCAAAAGACTGCTGTAAGGTAGAGGTACCTCGGCCTGACCTGTGACGCTTCAAAACATCGTGAGGCAATGAATTATAGAGGTGGCGTGGGTCGGTCAACAAAGGCGATGAGGACATAGGTAGTAGGTGCGACCCAGATGTCTGGATCCGGCTAGCGTAAGTCTCGGTCAAGAATCTCCACGACGCTCAACTTATTGCGAAAGATTATCAACTTCGATGTCCAGCGCCCAGTCGCTGGCTCGACGGACGAGATGCCTGGTCGTTGGTGTGATACATGAGCCCATACTGCCAGCATTCCAGACGAAGAATTCGCTCTTTCAAAGGCAAGGCTAGGAGCATCAATCCCACTTTCACACACGCGGACTCAGTGGCTTGCCGACCGTCATGGCAGCAAAGCAGCTTGCCAGCTCAACTCTTGGCTCGCCGTCAGACACCTACTTCTTCACTCTCGCTAAGACAGGCCAGCACTTCGCGACAATCGGATCTGATGACAGCCTCAGACTCTTCGATCTGCCGACAGTCCAGCTTACAAATGAGGTGAAGGGCGCTCATGGCGGTCTTGCGTGTCTGACTACTAGCGCGGAGGGTACAACGTTCGTCACTGCTGGCCGTGATGGTCGAGTCCGCATCTGGGATCCTCGTACCGCTGTCAGATTACCCACACTGGAGCTGCTCGAACCAAAGAGTGCAGGTATATCGGCTGTAGCATGCGCAGGCAACTTCATCGCGGCTGGTACAGAGAGTACGAAGGAAGGCTTAGGCGATGTAAGTGTGCTCGTCTACGATACCCGCTCGCCTGCACTGCCGATGCGCTCATACGCTGAGAGTCACACGGATACCATCACTCAGCTCGCATGGCATCCTACACAGAGCAATCTTCTCCTCTCGGGCAGTACAGACGGCTTAGTCTCAATCTTCGATGCCAATGTCCAGGAAGAAGAGGATGCGCTGATGCAGGTGCTCAACCCACGATCCGCAGTGCACCGCGCAGGCTTCCTCACTGATGATCAGGTCTACACGCTCAGTACTGATGAGCAATTCTCGGTATATGGATTGGACAAGACTGGCACTGCCGAAGAGGAGCCGTTACCAGCGCATCAGTTTGGTGACCTTCGAGACAAGTTGGACTGCATGTACGTTGTCAACCTCGCACAGGAATTATTCCTCCCCGGTCCAGTACTTGCCTTCGGACACAACGTAAATCACACGCTCTCACTCGTCCCACTACATCCTCCAGAGTGGGGGTTGGGAAGTCGCGTCGATCTGCCTGGCGCGCATGGCGAAGAAGTCGTTCGAGGTCTCCTGTTCGTCGATCCGTCCACTGCTCTGACATGTGGCGAAGACGGGCATGTGCGTAGTTGGGCTCTATCACCTTCAGGCGACGGGCAGGGTGACGTCCTCGCAGCTCCGGGATCGAAGAAGGCGAAACGGAACGCGAAGAAGGGTGCTGAGCGCTTTGCGCCATACTGATCAAGTTTTCTCACCGTATAATACGTCAAAAGCTACGAACCGCATCCCGAGGTCGTTGGAAAGGAAGGTCTAATCTAATAAGCGAGTAGTCCAACTTGGGATGCACTGAGCGCTGAGATACTGCAATCTCGCCTCTGCCATGGACTGTCACACCTAATTCGTCTCCACCACTCCAGCTTTTGCGCGCAGTATAACAGATCTCTCACACTGATCAACGCTCACAAAGATGTACTGGGATGGAGTCTTAGCTCTACTGGCGTACACCGCCCTTGTCAACGCCGTGATTCCAGATGCGTGGCTTTCGCAACAGCGGCCCTTCAGGCATGGTCTCTCGGACTGCTCTATCGACCATGGCCAGCCATACTGTGTTCCTAGCGATGGCAATGTCACCTTCGGACCTCTGCCTCAAGACGACCAGCTCTTTCAACACTTACTACCTTGACATTGCGCCATACCCTATGACCGTGTAAGTCTGCTGCGCAATGACAGCGTAGTCCGTACACGCTGACGGCGCCGCACAGAGATCGGACCTTCTTCGCCAAGCTGCATGGCTACCTCCCTGCTCTGCCGAATGTGACAGATGCCAGCCTCGCTGATGCGACTTTCAATGTAATGATGTATGGGTCATTCGAGAACGGCAGAGAGCACACGTGGGGCCCAGCTACAGTCCCTCTACGCGCGCAGATGATAGCAAAGAATCATGGGTACCTCGCTATACGCAACAAGACTGGGCACTATGTCGAGCATCTGTCCCTGGGCTACAACGACATTCTCGTCGATGGCATGTATGTCTTCTACTTCACCACTTCCGGCAATCACACCTTTGCATTTGATGCCAGACTCCCGGATGGGAGATGTCTGTTCGCGTTCGAGATGACGCAGTGGTTCCATGGAGGCGTGGGTTGCGACGAGTAGATCAGATTAGCTGTATAAAGTAACGTTGTCTCAGATAGCCGCCGAGCATCAGCTCTCAGCGCTAAATTTGTAAGCTCGAGTCTTGATGCAGCGCACATGTACGTCGTCGGAAAGTAGCCTGCTACACTACGGTGTTGCCTGCCTGTGCCACTGGGCTGCAGGCAAGCGAGGCGGCTGTAACGAGTGTAATTACGCACGTGCGGTTTTCTCAATATTGATATCATGCATTCAGTGATCTGAAGCACAGTATCTCCTTCGTCAGTGAAACTCTTTCCGTAACCCAGCAATATGCGACCTTCAACTGCATTTACTCCACTACTGTGTTGTACCATCGCTGCGCAACAACGTCTACAGGGGGCGTGGCCGACCAACATCCTGGGCCAAAACAACGCGACGTATGGCCCACTGGTGTTTGTCCAGGAGCAGCTCTTCGAGATTGAGTTCATAGAGATAGCGCCCTACCCGATCATCTCGTAAGTGGAACCTGCCGTCGAGAAGCAGCACGGAGGCGCATGCATTGATCCGCAATTCTAGTGATCATGTCTTCTACATCTGGATGTACGGCAGCATCTCGCGAGACCGAGTCGTCGATCTCACCGAAGAAATGTTAGCGAACGCCACTCTGACTATCAAGTTCAACATCACGTATGTTGACGGTGGCTTCGACTCCTTCAAGCCACTGACTATACCCTTGGCTCCGACCGCGCTGAGCAGGTGGAATCACATTGACATCAGGAACACGACCGGCTCCCACAAAGAACACATGGTGCTTGGAGGGAACGACGTGGTCTCTGATGGGGTGATTCTACGACAATGGGTGGTTGCGGGCAACCGGACGATGGAATTTGATGCTAGGGTTCCTGACGGGAGGTGCCTGTTTGACTTCTCCATGACGCAGTGGGTGGACGGGGACTTCGATCCTCGAGGTGATGGTGATGGCTCGTGGCTGGCGAAGGCGTTCGGGAGAGGCAGCGAGCGTCCTGGTTCAGATGTACCCCGTGAGCTGTGAGTAGACTGCGTCGATGATCCTACTTTGCGCCAATGATACTCCTCCAGAGGCAGGTGTCCGAAAGTCAGTATGCTGAGTCTGCTTGCATGGCCTGACAACACCATCATTGCTACCTGGACAAGAAGCTCAGTCATGGTAGCAGCAGGCAAGTACACGATAGCATAAACCATCACTTACCACGAACTCGACTTGACTCGTGTGTTCCGATCAAGTCTATCGTCATATAACGACCGGTGGGAGAGACAAGCTAGGTGCAGGCTCAGGCTGCCTCTGCACAATTGTAAGGCTAAGTCAATCTCATTAGCGCAATGATAATGATTCAGAACTATGAGATGACAAACGAGTAACACCTGAACGCACGCCCTAGCTCCGTCTC
>JAVRRP010000435.1:0-18549 GCA_036872775.1 Oleoguttula sp. CCFEE 5521 | reverse complement strand
TGTGGGAGGCGAGGAGGAAGTAGAGGAGGCAGATGTAGGAGAGTACGACGGGGAGGAGGCATGGGGATCCGAAGATGAAGTGGTGGAGGAAATTGAGATCGATCCCGAAGATGCTGCCGCATGGGAGAAGTTCAATCCTTCCTTCGATCCATCAACACTTCTAGACCCCACACGAGACGCCGAGCAAGACGAGTCACAAGGCCCAGGCACAAATCTAGCAGACCTCATACTCGAAAAGATCGCAGCACACGAAGCTCAGCAGCAAGGTACTGGCGGCGCCGTTCGACCGCCAGTACTAGGTGGAGGTGATATCGACGATGCGGTCGAACTCCCCGCCAAAGTAGTGGAAGTCTACACCCAAGTCGGCCTGCTCCTCTCGCGCTACAAATCTGGCAAGCTGCCCAAACCCTTCAAAATCCTTCCAACGCTCCCGCAATGGGACATCCTCCTCTATAACCCGGCCAGATTCCTGGACGCCGAACGCCACTTACGAAGCCACGAAACTTTTCGTCTCCTCCCGACCAGCGTTAGCGCAAGCCTTCTGTCAGGACATTCTACTTCCCCGCGTACGAGGCGACATACTGGAAACGAAGAAGCTAAACGTCCACCTCTACAAAGCCCTCAAAAAAGCACTCTATAAACCCGCCGCCTTCTTCCGCGGCTTACTCTTCCCGCTCGTGGCTTCAGGAACCTGCACCCTCCGAGAAGCAGCCATAGTCTCCTCAGTCCTCGCGCGGGTAAGCGTACCAGTCTTACACTCCGCAACAGCAATCTACCGCCTCTGCGAAATCGGCGCCGAGCAAATGGCCTCGGATGTCGAGAGCGCTGGGGCGTGCAATATCTTCATCCGCATCTTGCTGGAGAAGAAGTACGCTCTGCCCTACCGGGTCGTGGACGCACTTGTTTTCCACTTCTTGCGATTTCGCGCTCAGCCGTCTGGAGACAGTGAGATGACGGGGTATAAGACTACGGCTAATGATCTCAAGTTGCCGGTACTGTGGCATCAAAGTCTACTCGCTTTTGCGCAGAGATATAAGAATGAGATTACGGAGGATCAGAGGGAGGCACTGCTGGACTTGCTACTTGTTAGGGGGCATAAGCAGATTGGACCGGAGGTCAGGAGGGAGTTGTTGGAAGGGCGAGGGAGGGGTGTGGTGGTTGACCCGGAGAGGGAGGGAGGCGGTGATGATACCATGGGTGGGGTTTGAGAGGGGATATGAGCGCTAGTTGTAGAGCTCATGCATAGCAATCCTACATGTCACTTGATGAGAGATGTACGGCTGTGACACGAACGATGTCTTGTTTACTCCACTGCGTGCTGGACTTCCTCCGCAGTATCTGGGTCAAATGAACGTGACTGGCTCGGCAGTGCCCGGAAATAGCGCTCGTCGGTGATTGCACGCTGCAAGGGATTCCGAGCCATCTTAAGGCTCTGAATTTCTGAATCCGATAAATTCAGAATAAAGATTTTTCTTATTTCGATTTCCTAACGAAATAAGGAATTTCTCATCTGACTCGCTCGCACCTATCCGACGCTAGTGTGCGTCGGTCGATTCCCACTCTAGATAACCTTTGAAGTCTTTCAGATACGTGAGCAATGTTCTCAGCAACATGTCCGGATTTTCTCGCCAGCGCTCTGGAAAATTCTCAGCGGCGCGGGAATGCGCTGCCTCGGCCACTGAGTCCGACATGACGGATACGGATGCGAAAAGTAGCGTCTCGGGCGAGGTGCCGTTGGACGAGAGCATGACTTCGCATGCGTCGAGTGAAGACGAGGAGAGCGAGGCCAGCTCGTTGAGCGATGAGAGCGAAGAGGACAGCGACGACTCTGCCTCCCTGGCCTCTGAGGATGAGGACGAAGTCACCATCCTCCCAGCTACGAAAAAGCCTCGCATCGGCGGCGCAGGTCTGGGCGGCGCCGCGGATCTGGCTAGCAGACTTGGAGCCTTCTTACCGCAAATGAAGAAGGCAAACGAGGAGTTGAGGGAGGGCGAGAGTTTGGAGGATGTACAGGACGGGGAGGGGTATATTGAGATGAATCTTGGGCTTGGCGTGCTGGAGGAGACGAAGGATGGGGAGGAGGGTAGTGGGAGTGAGGATGAGGGTGAGGGTGAGGGGGAGGATGAGGAGGTGATGGGGAAGCTTATGGGACAGGGTCCGAAGAAGGCAGTTGGGGTGGAGGAAGTGACCTGAGACAACGGCCACTATGACATGCGGACGCAATGCATTTACGAAAATTGTATGATCCTGACCGGGATTGCCATGCGCTCAGCGACTCCATATTGAGGTCAACGAGTGCGTTACTACACTTTGGGCATGAAGTGGCAGCCACGACTACCCGTTCGTCTCCGCTTACTCTGACAACTTGCCTTCGGTTCCTGTACCATTCGCTATCGTCGACTGACGACCTCCTTCTCCCCGACTTAGTGCTATCAGGGCAAGCGCCGCAGCGACAGCTTCGGCATCGTGCTCAATTACAGCGTCCGCGAGCGAGCTGCTTGGAGAAGGCGCTGAAGACCTCAATCCTCTGTCACGCTCAGGAGTCTGCGTACGATCGCGTCTACCGAGCGGTATGGCGTTGGCGCCGGTAGCTGGTGAGGCGTGATTGTCTCGCGTGGCGAAGGGTGGTCGTTGGGAGTGGGGAGGCATTCGGCTGTGGTCAAGCTCGCGTACCCAGTGGCTGGAAGTCTAACATATACGTCCAATACGATTCTCGTGGATCTGGACTGCTGCGACAGGACATCGATCGATGGGTCCATCTCAGATCAGAACCGATCTGCTATCGAGTCGAGCGGTGTTCACTGCAGCCCAGAACGGGTACACGTGGTTTGGCAGGCTTCAGCCAGACTGCTGAAGTAGCACACCCGCATGAGGAGGGACTCACAGTGACCTTCGATCTCGTTACGAAGTCTAGCTAGTGTACAGTACAAGCTTTCGTTGCCATCGCCCGGCATGTCTCGCCTCTTCTCAATCACAGTAAGTAAGAGATGCCGTATACCGTATACTCGCGGAGCGCCGACCATCCCATCCAACGCCAGACCCCAAAAGCAGCCCTCCAAGCGAGCCTTACACTTCCCACGCCGTCCTTCTCCCGATGACAAAAGACCTGGACCCAACCCCCTTCAGCGAAAATGCACTCAATACACCTCCCCCAGCTCCTCATCTCTCCACCCACCACTGCCCTCCTCCCCGTCCCTGACCCTCTTATCCCCACCCCTGCTCATCGGACTAGGCACACCTCTCTTCAGCGTCCCGCTCCCGCCCACAAAGATCGGTCGCCCAGCTCCAACATCACTTCCCTGATAATCCTCAGTATCGGAAGCATCCGTGTAGCTCTCCCAGTTCTCGCTCCCGCTCGCCTGCGAACCGGTCATGATCGATGAGGTGTTGGAAGTCTGCCTACTAGGCGGTGCGAGGGGGTATGAATGGCCGGATGCGACGCTCATAGGGCGCGAGGAGGTCGTGGAGGGAGCATAGTGGCTGTCCTGGCTCTGGGGCGCGCGAGGGTAGGCTGGTCGGGGTGGTGGAGGCATGGAGTTGTGGGAGTTCGAGGATGCGTAGCTGGCTTGATGGGCGCGGTAGCGGCCGGACTCATCGTATGGGTCATCAGGCGAGCGGTGCCGGATTACACTAGCGCTACGCTGGGCGTTCTCGGCGTCTTCGGGGTTGGCGTAGTATGTTGTCGAGGGGGTGGGAGGGTTGAAGAGGTCCTTCATCTTCGGCGGCGGGGCGCGGGCAGGTGGTCCCATACGGCCGCGGACAGTTGAGCCAAGGTCCTCGGATTTGTGCGATGGGTGCGTGGGTCGAAGCTTGCGTTCGGGGGAGTTGTTACCATCTCTGAGATTGCTCATGGGGAGGCGACTGCCTGGGTGGCCGATCTTGGAGGGCGACATCGGCTTTGGCAGGCTGCTGCTGTGCGAAGATACAGAGGCTGTCATGATTGACGATGACATGACAGAGGCCGAGAGTGGGTTGCGGGTCATGCTCGCCGTGGGCGTCTTACTGCGAGATGGCGGTGGACCGCGCATGGTACCTGCTCGAGATTGTGATTGCGGCTGTGGTCTGCCTGCACTCTTCGGTGCTTCGCGAGGTGGCGCGAGAGCGTTAGGCGTCTTGCTTCTAGGTGGTGGCGCCTTTGCTGACGCAGCCTCAAGCTCGTCCAGATATCTCTGACCGTGTACGCAGAAGGGTCGGCCATACTCGTCCTCCCAAGCCTCAAGCGTCCTGCGCAGCTCGGCTTCCACCTTCGGCAGGTCCTTCGTTATACGCTTGCGCATCTTCTCCTCACGTAGAAGTTTGCCTGGGTCTCGTCGTTCGCCTTTCTGACCCTTGGCCATCAGTCGTGATGCATCCTGGCTGCTCTTCTCCAGGTCCTCGCGGTCTTTGATCAAGCTTCTGTGGCGATCGACAGCAGCAATGATCGGTGCGCGCTGCTCTTTGAGTGCCTCCAATCGCCCGATCTCCTGCTCATGCGCAGACAGCAGTGCATCTGAGTATACATCACTAAATGCAGGCGCGAACTCCAGCATCTCCTCCTCTGAGTAGAACAGGCTGTCCCACAGCTCTTGCAGCCTGAACCGCGCGTCCTCGACGAACAAGTGCAGATTTTGCCTCTTCAACTCGTTCAGTCGGGACAGCTCATCTTCGAATTCGTTGATCTGCCTGATCCCGCATCCACGATTTGCAGCAAGGAATTGCCGGCGCTCCGCATCATCGACGCTCAAGCGATCCCATAGTCCCTCTACAGCCACTCGCAGCTCCTTCAGCTTCTTCTCCCGCTGCGCCCTCTCAGCAATGAGCTTGTCGCGCTTAGCTGTAAGCTTCTTCACGTCCTCCTGATGGAGACCCAGCTGCTCTGGTGCCTCTCGTGAGCATTGCACAATATGACTATCAACCTGCGCCTGTGGTGTCCCGAGCTCGGACCATAGGTTGACAATCTCATCGGCTGTTTGCTGAACCTGCAGAAGTCGCTTGTTGTACTCCTCGTACACGCGCGTGAATTCAGTGTCCAGTGATGCGACGTATGTGGGACTCAGATCGAAAGTCGGCGGCAGCTTCGCATTGGGATCCGTCGGCGGCAGCTTAATGCGCACAAACGATGGCTCCAGATGTGAAGCATACGACTCCAATGCTTCAACAAGCTTCTTGACCTGCTCGTAGCGCTCGCGGTGCAGCTTGGCAACTGTGTGATGCTTCTCCTTCAGCGCTTGTATGCATGTCAACAATGGGTAAGTGACGCTCTCCTCCGCGCCGTAGTCGTCCTCGGGCTTTGCATCGTCTATCGAGCGCTCTAGCTGGCGGATCAGCTTGATGAGGCGTTGCGCTTCCTCAGTGAGATCGTGCTTCTCCTTCGCGACGAGATTGAGCTGATTGTGGAGTGTTTCGGAGAGGGCTGAGAAGAGCTGATTGAACCGTCAGTATCGTCGTCTGGTTTTCTCGATATGCCTGGCCTACCTCCGACTCTCGTGAGTCCCGCTCATGACTGGGCACGCCGATCTCGTCGAAGAAGCCATGCAATCGCTCTATGATCGTCGTGACCTGCTGCGACAAGTAGCTCGTATCCATTGCGTCTTCAGTGCTGCCGGCAGCGCGTGCGACTGGGTGTCTGGGTCATGAAGTGGGGCGCAAATCTCGAGGAATGTGCGATTGGAGGCTGTGTTGTGGGAGCGTAAGGTCGCGTTGAGTTCACCCTGTTGACCAGATCGCTCGACGAAAGCCTCAAGACTGGGAAGAGAAGCGACTTGGAAGGCCTAATGAGTGCGACGGCGTTCTTCAGACCAATGACATGTAACGTTTACTGGCCAGACCTTTTGGATATCAATCGCGGTTTGTTGTCAAACGGTTGCTATGCCGGAGAAGCGGCTTCACCCGTACCGCGAGCTTAAATTCAACATCCGATCCGAAACGGGTGAACCTTGATCTGCTGTACGCCATGATGCCTTGCATTTTGCATGACTCTGCTATTCTCGCCAGGCGGAAATGAATATTCAACGACTCTGTAGGCACCTAGATGCATCACACGATGGCTTGTGTCCATCTCGCTGGCGACACTGTGACCTGCCGCCTTGATCAGGCGCACACTTCAGGACCTCTGAACATGATCGCCTGATCTGCAGACCACCCATCACCATTTCCTCTGGAGCAGTGGGTTGCAAAGCATACACACTCATCAATTGCGTTTGGGATAGCAAGGTGCAAACATTTGGCACGTGTGCTTTGATTGCTGGTGGAGACGCCCTGGTACGATCGACCATATAGCAGCCCAGGAAGGCGCAACCTATGCCGGTCATTGCCACGGCACTGCAATTGCCACCATGGGAGACATCCGCGAGCCTGCACCAAAGCCATCTTTATCGACAGAAATCAACACATCCACTCGTGTCGTACACGCCGAGCTCAACAAATTGATCACCGCCCGGATCCCTCTCGCGCTGCCACCGCATGCGAAAGATACGTCTCTCTACGCCCTAGGTCTCTCGGTCTTTGCTCGAATCTACATCGAAATCGAAGAAGCGCTCGATACCCTCGCTGATCAACATGCGCTCGAGCGAGCAGACCACTCGCGTGCAGTGGTTCGTTGGCTCATCAGACTGCGATCCCACGGGCTGGCTCGAAAGTCGCGTCTTCAGTATGACTTGCAGAGCCTAGGCGCCAGCACTCCGCCTCCGCGCGTGCAGATCGCGCTTAGAGCTATCGGCGACAATATCGACAACTTCGTACACGACAAACCACACTCGTTGATTGCGTACATGTGGGTCATGTATATGGCTATCTTCTCTGGAGGTCGACACATCCGCAAAGAGCTTTCGAGAGCTGGCCCAGGCTTTTGGCCGTCACCGAAGAGCTTCGCTTCGATGGGATCCTTCTCGGACTTGTCACAGCCTGGATACACCTTCTTGTCCTTCGACGGGGACGATGATGGCGAAGCCATCAAGGTGGGGTTCAAGGCTCGGTTGGCTGAAGGCGACGCGCTGCTCACCGTCGAGGAAAGGAGAGAGGCTGTTGAGGCCGCCGACGAGTTGTTCGGACTTTGCATTGATATTGTCAGTGCGTTAGACGAAGAAGCGAAGGAGCGAGCAGAGGTGAGGTGGAGCTGGTTGCAAGGGCTCGGATGGCTCGGTGCGGCAATCGTGGGCATTTACCTAACCCGATCGCTCTGGAGATGAGAATTGGCTACGCAGCAGTGCAAACGATACAGCATAGATGAATAGACGATACCCGGGTGACATTACAAAAGATGTCCCGTCAATTTCTCGCACCTATCGGCTCAGCTGTGGGAGTGCACTGCTAATTGTAATGAGCCAGAGGGAGGCAGCATCGCATTTGCGTTGATCGCTTCAGTGACATATCAGCCATTCTTCGCTTGCGCGGTCCAGTCGAGAATCACTCGTCGAGTGGACAACAGAAGTGGACCGCTCAACGGCTCAATTTACAGGAAAATGCTGAGATATGCAGCGCCGCGATAATGCATACCTGCCGACGCTGTCGGCGAGAACAGTTCCTTCCCTAGAAGCTCTCCTAGGCAGCATCAACAGCGTTTGGTCTCCCCAGTGCATTCTACACTGGCATTGTCTAATGCGTGGACTTCTCGAGTGGTCAGTCTCTGTCCTCATTCGCGTGCCGCTCCAGGACTTAATCCGATTCAGCGACGGCGAAGAATGGTTGGTTCGAGGAAGCATTTGGATCGGCTTGATCAGTGCTTCCTTGCGACGAGTCCTTCCGGGTATGACAGGACTATGAACACTGCCATTTTCATGCTGACGAGTGTGCATAATTCAGCGTATGTACACACTAAGGGTGATTGATACGTGGTTCTACCGACGCGACCGAGTCAATGTACATGTGCTTTGTAGGACTTCGCCGTCGCGCATCTCGTTTCCCCACCAATGAGACCCGAGCCCACGGTAGACCGTAAGCTTCTCGAAGGCTGCAGGCGCGGTCCGCAGTCCGACGATAGAGTGATCCATGCAAGTGAGATTACTCGATGCGGAAGGTGGTTCCTGACATCGCGACAGGGAGCGGTGTTGCGAGCCGAACAAGGTTACATCAGTGATGATGCCCGATAATTGATGACGATTCGCAGTAAGCACCTTCACGATGTTCGGAGTCAGAGACGAGGACCGGAGAACACCCATCGATTGGAAATGGCGCAACCAGAAGCCACACGTGCCCCGTGCACGCGACAGAATGGCGCAGGGCTTATCGCCAACGGTCGTGGGCTGACACAGGGTGACTCGAAGGCAATCGGACCATCTTCCATGCCCCTCTTGCTGTCCCCCACGCATTCAAGACCCCGATGAGGCCGGACTGACTTCGCCCTGTTGTCGGCGGAGTACGGCTAGCGCTCCGACTGCATGTGCTGCTGTCTGCCTGCGTTATCGCAATGACACCCTCAACGCTCGTGCATGAGGGTGCTTGCGCTGCTGACTCCTCCTCTCCTCTGTCGTCTCTCACAGACACTGTATGCCTCCTTCACGAACGATACCATTGTTCGGCACTCTGGCCACACACAATCAGGACCTGCACGCGACGCCTGTCTAGCGTATATCCTTACGGCACTACTTACGAGATCAGAACGCGGGCCGACGACTAGCAACATTGCGGTGTGCTAATCAGCGTCACACGCAACGAACACTTTACGGCAGAAGAACGGCCTTTGTTCGGAGAGGTCGAGTAATACGAGAATCTCAAATCGCAAAGAGTGGACGTCGATGCACGAGCGACTCTGCAGTGCGGACACCTATTAATCAAACATACGAGTGCAGCCATTCACCGGGGCTCGAGTACACTCCGGCACCGGCTGCACGACAGCAGCACAACCGCGACCTTCTCGAAGCAGTGCTAGTTCACCTAGACTGGGATCTTCCACTACAGGCCCGAACGTCAGGTGTCTCCATTGGAGCGCTCCACTCTGCTCCCACGCTACTATATATCCCGTCGGTGCGACAACAACCCCATGCAGCAAAGATGCTGGTCCCACGGTCGTACAAGTACTCTTCCTCACCGCCGAGGGAGGTGCTTGAGAATGAGAAGACTGGCGGATTTGGCCTTAGAAAAGCCAATCGCGGCATGAAAGCGAAGAGCGAGCACACACGACCAGAGCTGGTGCGTACGACCACAGTCGCGCGATCAATACCTGCCGAAGCCGAGCGAGTGCCGTCTCGACCGATGGACGTTCCCGTGGCAGACGTTCGAGCAGTGAGCGGGCGATCTGCTAGCAGCGGACATGTTTTGCGTACAGACGCTCCGAGGCCTGTGGTGGACGGCAGACGCTCGCAGTCTGATAGTCTGAGTCCTCAGGCATACAAACGCAGGACGGCGGGAGGCATGTCGCGGCAGACTCTACGTAGTGGTCCACCACACCGCGCAGATGCACTGAGTCCTTCGGTCGCTGCACTGCTCGCCATGACTGCGATACCCCCTCCGAAGCCACATCAGGTTCGTCGCCGGCGGACTGATCGTAAGATGTCAATCGACGAGTTGGTGCACTCCTGGAAAAGCGATGTCAGCTTAGGTCCAGTCTACAGCTCTAGCCCGAGTCTCAGCGTCCTGCTCGAGTCGGCACACGACATTGACTCTGACAGTACACCCAGTGCCACGCCGCAGACAGTCAGTCGCAGTTACCCACATCTCCGATCAACATCCAGCGAGTCCATGCCATCCCTCGAACGAGATGACCGCTCTGTGCGATCGGGTGGCAGTCCGTCGACTCCAGGATCACTTCGGAGCCGCAGATCACTCCAGAACCTTCGCAAAGAGCTCGTACGATCATTGCCCTCGCGCGAGGACTGCGCACTCGACCATCCCCTTGCCACGCCAGAGTGCACTCCGGACGAAGCCGAAGAGGAGGACTATCTCTTTCTACCCACTACTCGACCCGCGATTCCGCCCAAGCCAAAGACATCATTCAAATCAAACCTGACGTCGTCTTTGCAAGCGCTGAAAGCTGCAGCCATATCATCCATCGGCTCCCTGACTGCGTCTTCGGCATCCGACTATACTCCCCGGCGGAACAGTATGTTGCCAGACGATCTTCTCTGGTCCCATCCCTTTCTCTTCCCTAGACTGAGTTCCGAGATCCGCCCCGAGATTCGTGGAACGCCGACAGAAGCGCAGAGACGGTACCTGAATCCTCATCCTCTCACTTTCGAGGAGCAAGAAACGCCATTCCAGCTTGCACTGCATGCACCATTCTTGAGAGAGTCGCACAACAGCGCTCCGGGTATACAGCTACAGAGCTACTCTAGCGGTTCGAGGGGTCGGAGGAAAGCCTCAGTCTCGAGCAAGGGAGTGGGTAGCGGCGACGAAGCAGCGTTCACAGAGGCTGGAAGGGGCGTGAGGCAGCGCGAGCCGAGAGAGAACAGCGATTTCCTGCGAGTCGTGGTGCTAGAGATGAACATGCGACGCGAGGGCAAGCTGGAGGCAGGCAAGGCGAAGATCTGGTTGCCGCCAAGGAAAGATGGAGGCGTAGAAAATGAGTCGGGCAGTGTGAAGGGCGTGCCTAGACGATGGATCGGTGTTTCTGCTTGATGCAGCGTTCGAGCGGCGGTAATGATATGATGCAATTCAGCGATGCATAATGAGGATGAGAAACGGCAGACGGAGAGGTGATCTAGTATAAGCCTAGCCGTCAATTACTGTGTCGGAGGTACAGAAGACAGAGAGGGCTATATAGACGATTTAGCACGCGATGAGCGGCTGCGCATGATGGTCAGGCACGCCATAAATCACGCAAATGCGCCATATACCTCGCGAACTTTAGCTTAGTACAGCTCTCGTGATCTACATCTTGGCGTGAACTTCATCTAGGCATCACGGCGGTGATGCCTCAGATGTATCTGCGAAGCCAGTACTTGTCGATTTGACCAGCTCTTATTAAGTATATGAGCACTCTGGCGCAGCGATCATGAGGAATGCTGGTATAGATATAAGAAGAGCACAGGCAGCGCGAGTTGTGACTTCAGTACATACACAGATGCATCTCGAAGCCAAAATGTAGAGCCAGCTGCCTATCCTAGCACAGCGACTACCAGAAAGATTCCCAAGCACACAGTCCAGCCCCTCACACAACCGCAGCGAAAGCTACAGCAGTGCTCGACCAGATTGCGTACTAAACCCGCACGACCACCCGTAGGCGATCGCACGCAAAGCAAACGCGGCAAAATCGACGCCTAAAGTCACCCCAAAATCGATTGCTCCCCTCGATCTTCAGCGCAGCGTCTCAGTGTCGAGAGTGCACTTAGTTGTTGGCGAGAGTGCAGGGGGAGTATGGCACGCTCCCAGCGAGAGTGCAGGGAGAGTATGGCACGGAGCCGGCCAGGGTGCACGGGCTGTAGGGGACGGAGCCGGCGAGCGTGCATGGGCTGTAGGGGACTGAGCCCGCGAGCGTGCAGGGCGAGTAGGGGACGGAGCCCGCAAGGACGCAGGGGGAGTATGGCACGGAACCCATTTTTGATTTGGTTTGGTTTGGAGGTCGGGGGACCTGGGAGGGATGTTAGGTTGAGGGTTGTGGTGGTGGATAAGCTGGGATAGACTGACTTTAGCGAGAGTGTTGTGAGTTGAGGTTGTTGATATCGGTGAGGAAAGAAATTAGTCGGACTTGGTGGTTGGAGGTTGCTCTTGTAGATGTTGATGTTGGAGTGATCTTACGGATGCAGAAAGAAAGTGGAGATTACTTGACCTGTCTCGAGAGCCGTTATGCTCAATGTAGAGGCCTTAGTATTGTGCCCAATCATGATCGCAGCGGTGGTTGTCTTTGTCAGAGTGCTTAGTATTGTAGTTCAGCGACAAAGGTAATGTCGGCGGCCACGAAGCAGAGGTGGCTAGTCAAGCACATCGGACGTGAAGCTCGTCTACTATTGTTCTGTGATTGACAGCCGGTCTTCTGTCTGGGTCTGATGATGAGGGTGGAGCAAGACAATGTCCTGATATTGAAGTTGTGAAGCTGACTGCAGCTTTTCACGTGGCATAAAGCCAGTCATGCGAGGTCGTGTCAAAGCCATCCCGGTCTCGAGTACTGGAAGTCCATTACCGTGGGCGTCGTTGCCAATGGCAGCGGATCTCGGCCTTCCTCAAAATTTGGACAAGTGTTGGCAGGTTGATATGGTTCGTTGGCTGAGCGTACAATTCGTGATTCCCTTTGCCGGTTCGTGTTGCGATTGGAATGCTGACTACATCCATTTCGCCATCGTACTTATTCCATCATATGCCGATGCCTCGATACTAGGACTCTCGAGCACAATTGATGTCTCTGACGTGATTGCATCGAAGAGATGTTGTATTACTGGTGACTCGGCGTACCTTGCGCATATGGACGGTTTGGACTAGAGCGACTCTCGAACGACTCTTTCTTGCCAGCAATGGACTCATCAGTCCATATTCAATCCATGTGTCGCGCAGTGTCTCCTAGCTTGCATGGACTGAACATTAAGTGCAGTATGATCGGTCTACTGAGTCTTCGAGCGTTCGAAGCAGCGAGGTGAAGACGCAGCGCAACGGAGCACGCGGCTGTGGATTGCTTCAGATTTAGCTCAACCCGCCCAGAAACTTATGGATCAGCCTGTATGCGTGATTCCATCCTTATCTGAATGGAGCGATCGCGAGTTGCGACCTGCAGCCGTCAGTGTACGCTGTGTGCTCACCCAGACATATCGTCACTGAAGCATTCGGGATGCGGCTGATGGCCAGGACATATCGCTGGCACGTTGCAATAGCATTACCCAGCCAAGTGCTGCAGGAAAGCTCCTTTCGGTCAAGTCTTTGGACCTTATGAGCCCATTGGCCACCGCAACCAATTGGCCGAAGCGAAGTGTCGTAAAGGCGCATCCCCGTGTGACTGCCATGGACAGCTACGCACATTGGATCGTTAGGGTCCCTATCCGGTCTTAACCGTCAACACCAGGGGCTATAAGGTCAGGTAGGTGTCGCGACCGTGTATCTTTGCTTGCGAAACAGGATGTTCTGGGTTCCGGATGGTAGTGGCAAGAAGTGAATTATCACTAGAGAAGGAGAGAAAGGTAGAAGACGAGAGATGATGTCGGAGGAGGGATACGCTATATTGAAATTGCGTCAGCCTGTTGTGTGAGCAATGGACTGAATTTGGGCGGCGTGATTGCGAGATTGATGGCGCTTCGTTGTATTGGTACAAATTATGATACATTGGTGGTGCACTAAGTATACATGACAATGTCGTCAAGTCGTAGTCTCACGCTCTCACGAACGTTTCCAGCATGCTCAACTGCATGACCTCCCAGCAGATTCAATCCGCAGTCTCCGCCTCCTCCTCGCCTCCAGCAGTCAAGTCCATTGCCTCCTCTCCCGTAAGCTTTGGATCGCGTTTCGCCGTCCCCGCGTCAGCAGCAGGCCACAAAGCGATCTCGGACACAAGCGCACAGTACCACCACTCGCTGGCTCTCCAACCACAATTCCTATCACGCTCGGCGTCCACCTTCTCCGCAAGACCAGTCTCTTCCATCCATTGCAGAGCTAAGTTCGCTTCCCACGCTCCAAGCTTGCCTTTGTGGCTGTCTTGCACAGCTTCAGCATTGATGCCAGGACGATACACAACCAGGTACAGCAAAGAGCGGAGCACCAGCTCCCAGACGCGAGGGAGGATGTTGCCGTGGATGTCGATCCACAGTGGTGTTCTAGCGGCAATCTCGCCTGGCCGCAGAGGAGGGTGTGTGGGTATGGGAATGTCAGATATCAGCCCATGCTCGGTAGTGAAGGCGTCAGTCTTCTCGTAGATCACGGGGAAACGCAGGCGAGTGCGATCGTAGCTCCGGACATTGTAGTTCAGCCCAGAGTAGCCGAAGGCATTGATCCTTGGAAACGGCGCATCGAAGTCATCATTGCGAGGCGGCAGCTCTGTGGTCACCTGCAACAACCCTTGAGCGACCATATTCGTCAACACCAGAATCTCATCTTCTGGTGCATCGAGACTCAGCACTATCGTGCCCTCATTCTCCAGTCTCTGCAGAATCTCCTGTCGGCGTTTGGCAATAGTCCGTAAGTACATGAACTCAATGTCGTTGGTCTTGCTCCACTTGGAGAACACCCGCCAGAAGTTTTGATGGATCTCGAAGTTCCTTCCAGGAAGCCTTCTGCCAACTTTCTTGAGATGCAGTATCTCGTCAGCACACATCTCCTTGCAGACTTCATCGACGTTCTCGTTGCCGAATTGAGTTACTTTGGCGTGGGCTGCATTCAAGTCGTAGTTTTTGTCGTCGGTCAAGGCGATGGCTCGAGCCCAGGTTCGGATGAGGTCCTTCTGTAAATTGCTTGCAGGTGACATTGCGGAACCGTCCACTTCTTCACCGAATAGATACAGATTGGCAATGGCGTCTTTGCCCTTCTGAGTTACAGACGAGTAATATCCGTTGAATTCCGGTCCCGGATGTCCATCGAGTTTGGCGATCTCGAAATCTTTCACAAGACCAACGACATTCCGTGGGAGTTCTGGAAGCTTGTTTATCGGGTCATCCTTTCCAGCGAGATTCTTGCAGCTGCCTACCAGCACCTCCGCCTCCACCCAGTCAAGCAGCGCAGGCCAGTCAGTGTTCTCAACATCCTGGAAGTCGATGGTCGGCAAATCGCCAGCTTCGTACGCCTCAAGGAAAGGCTCCCACAGCATCTCTTGCAGTCTTATCACCAGCGCCATCCTCTCGATCCGTACTCTGTCCCAGCGGTGGCGTAAGAACTCAGAAGTGTATCGATACCGGAAAGCATGCTGCACAATCATCCAGTTGAGCTTGCCTGCGAGACCGCCTACAACCGTCATCATCAGACTCACAGCCTTCGTAAGGCGATCATAGTCTTTCTCGACGAATGCAAACACGGCCCGACGATCGCGCTGCTTAAGCTTGGGAGTAATACCCATGGCGTCCTTCGGCCTGGTCACCCACGACCCTTTCTGCACCTCCATCTTCTCATTGTGTGAGCCGTACTTCCAAGCCAGCTTAGCGGCTTCTTTCGCATGCCGTGAACGTGCAAGTTGCATCTCGCGCGCAAGTTTCCTTCTCGCCTTGGCTTCGGCATGGGAGCGGTAGTCCATCCTTGGAGCAGTGTAGTTGATGAACGGGTAAGCTTCAACGCCGCGCAGAATCAGCACTCCACGCTCTACCACATTGATCTCCCAAGTCTCGACTCTGGCAACTTCGTACAGGAATCGAATTGTCGCATCCTCGCTATCCCATGGATTGATTGGCAAATCGCGACCAAGTATATCGCGCATCGATTGCGGTGCAGTACAGACAGCCGATCCTGATGCCAGGTGGTTACCAGTGAGGCCTGAGCTCTGCAGACTCGCCGGGGCCACGGCTGGAAGAGTATGTCTGTGCCAATTGGCTTTAGTCTCGGTCTGGGGAGTTGATCGGATCTGATGGCGGAACTGGTCAAAGTCGTGTACCGGTGGCTCAGAGAACGCGAGCTCGAGTCCGTGAACGGCGTTCGGATTCGTATGAGCCGATACAGAAGGCAAATAAGGGCGATCGCCCTTCTCGAGCAACGACGCCTCAACGGACTCTGGACGCTTCATCAGTCGCCGGCCGGGCAGACCACGCTTGCCAGGACTAGGACCTCCCAGTCGTGTGCGTGACATGATGATGCGCTTATACTTCGCTGTAGCCGTTCTGACCGAGAGCGCATCGAACTCATGCTGATAGGCCGATAGATGCAGCTGTCCCTGCAGAGCAGCTTGTGCAGCAGGCACTGTCTGCTGGTCATCGTCTGATGAATCGAAGTCGCCGAAAAGCTTCCGAGGTTGCATAGCGTCTAGCCTTTGTCGCTTGCGTGACGAACTGGTTTCTGGAGTGGGTGGCGGAGGAAACGCTCGCTTGACCGTGACTCTCGAATCCTTGACGAAGTTGTCGCGAATGTAATGCGGAGGTAGTTTCTTCGAGGGCCGCTCGAGCGGCTGAGCCGCCTCTGCGACGCCGGTCGCACTGAGCTCTTGTGTCGTAAGCCCCATCTTCTGCATGCGGACAAGCTGAGTATTACGTCCGATCGTAGCACGCAAGTTGGGATCGACGTTCACGTCCGGCGGGAGGTACGTCGCTGGGTAGACTGCGCTGATACGGGCCTGCATATCCTTGACTGCCGCGCTCTGCGGATCGACATCTGGCATGCAGATGATCGCGCGTTCAACATTGAAGCCAGCGGTCGATCGAAAGGTAAATACTAACCTCTTGATTTTGCCGCTCTGAACGAGTCCCTTCACGACGCCTTCAACGGTCTTCTTGTCAGGACGCTGCTTGTACTGTGCGAACCAGATTGTGGTGAACGGATACCAGATCTCGTTCTTACCAGGAAAGATATCACCACAAGCGCTCATGATGTTGATGATGATCTGTCTGCGCTTCATGAGCAGGTTTCCTGGACCAAGTAAGTCGACCTGCCTCGTTTGCTTGCTTGTAGCAGCTTGACTTGGGCGAGCAGAGGTTGGCCCGGCTGACACTTGCGAAGCATCCTGGCTGGGAGTGGCCAGTCTCGATCCTGCTTCTGACGTGTCTGTGGAGTGGTCGCCAGCGTCCCCTTCGATACTGGGCCGTGCTGGAGTTCGAGGTGCAGGAAGCTCGACTTGGTCTGAAGCGTCTATCCGAATGTCCTTCTTCAGAGTTTGCGAGATCTTTGGCACCGCAGTCGACGATGGCGCCTCAAGCTCCTGCATCTCCACATGAAGTTCAGCGTCGTCAAATGGATGCTCAGCAGGAACCTTCTTTTTTGGCGCATTGTTCACTGTCCTTTCTGAAGGTGCCGCCACCACCTCGTCGTCATCGAACCAGGGCAAATCTCGCAAGCGCTGGCTCCTAACCACTGCGATCTTCGCTTTCGGCCAGCGTCCTTCAATTTTCATGGTATCAGCCTTCAGGGCGCTGGCAGCAGGTGGATTTATGTAAAGACCAGGCTTGGCCCGGGTAAGCAGCTCAGCCTCGATGACAGCCACTCGTTCCTCGAAGGATGCATCGCTCCCGACTGGCGTGCTATGAACAGCATCACTCTGTTGCGCGGCCGGCGCGGTCGTGCTCTGTGTACCGATCGCCGCCGAGAGCGTCGGCAGAGGGCCGGCGATCGCGGCGACGGAGGGTGCTGTGACCGAAGGAGCTGCCCTTTTGGTAGAACCAGTCACATCCGGTTGTGGAGACTCACCGACATTAGTGGCGTTGGTCACCGCAGCCAAAGCGGCGATAGCAGCACTTGCGTTCGCCGTCAGCGTCTTCCGAGTGATCACCCGCCGCTCCATCTCCGCCTTTGCAGCCTTCGACGGAGCGCCTCGCTTGCGCGGGGGTGCCGTAGCATCAAAGTCCCGAAGAGCTTGTGCTGTGAGATCCCGTTGGCGCCTAGCTGCTTCGACGAGTTCTTCAGGCGATAGGGCGTTGGGTGCCTCGCTTGATGCATCGACGATGCTATATTGTGGTGCGTACCCTTGTGCCTTCTCTAGCTTCGTAAAACTTAGCGTCGGCCCATTCGTCAGCTCAGCCCTGGCAAGTTGGAGTGCAGTGAAGTGTGCCCAGCGTGCGAACTCCATTTGCGTCTCATCGTCATTACTGCGCAGTCGTTTGGCCATTGCAACATCACTTACCACGCGTTTCCGCTTGGCAGGCATTGCTTTGACTCGCGGAGCCATGGTCTGATCGACAGCGGCAGCTGCTGAAGCCGTGTAGAAGACTTGGGGCACTTCGAAGCTGGTAGGTCGCTTGGTGTATTTCCTCTTCTGCCGCTCCGGAGTATCACTCTTGTGCCTCATGGCTTTGGTCACGATCGGATTGACTTCCGAGAGATGTTTTGACGTTGCACACTCTGCGAGCGTGGCATATCCTGTCCCATGAACAAGTAATCTGGGTGGTACGACTGGGAAGCCCCAAGCATCGATGATCGAGTCACCGGTAGGGCCAACTACGAGGCCTTCTATAGGTCCTGCTCTCGCCCGGGCTCCGCTGTAGTCCCAGGCTACGTGCCCAGCGTCCACGGCCTTCTGGAAATTATCGTACGTTCGGTAATGGTACGTAGGCGCGCCTGAGGATTGACTGCTATCCCTCACTATAGCCAGGTGGCGCAGATGTGACGGCTGGGAGAGATGCCATGCCGTCGCAAGTCTGATCAGGGTATCGTCAACTGCACGCTTCCACAGAGGCCCAACGGACAAGCGGTATAGATAAGTGGATCCAATCCCAGCCATGCCGGCTTCTTCGATGCAACGATACAGTAAGTTCGCGAGGTGCAGATCAGGGGTCCATACGGGCTTCGTGTCGTACAGCTGGACCGCCTCATCATCTGCTTGCACCACGGTACTGCCATCGGCTCCATCCTCGGCATCAGACTCGCTGTCGGCCTGATCCCTGCCATCATCATCTTCGCCAAGTGGCGCAACAGCGCCAGTGGTGAGTCGGCTACCTTGGCCTCTGACACTCTTCGTGAAAGCCTGTCGGTCCAGATCGGTCGGCTCTCGCAATAGCTGCAGAGCACGAGTATGACGCACCTTGGCATGGGGATCGTACTCATTGCCAGCTTCGCGAGCAGTAACCTTACGCAAGCAGCCGACCTGCGCTAAGC
>JAVRRP010000434.1:0-18584 GCA_036872775.1 Oleoguttula sp. CCFEE 5521 | reverse complement strand
TGCCAGCAGCAGACTTTCAAACACACCTCCAACAGCAACTCCACGGCAGGCCCGTCAACGTCGACCCTCAGCAAATCGCCTTCGAGCGAGCTGAGGACGCGAAAGCGGAGCTTCAGAAGCACATTCAGTGGTTCGCAACGACGTACGGCGGGTCCGCACCGAATATCACCATCTCCACATCACCAGCTACCGATTTTCCTCCAGCGAATTTGTCGAGCTTAGCAATGGCTCCGCAGCAACCGCAGCAAATGGCTATGTCTATGCACGACATGCCTCCCTCCCACACTCCGATTCCTCACCCTTACCCGCACACGGTGCCGAATACTCCGCAGCACCACGCTCGGCCGTGGTCCAGCCCAGTGTTGATCAATGGCAAGCATGAGCGCTCTCAAAGCTTCCAACTTGACACCGCACCGATGTCCGCATCATTCGACATCCATGGCAGCGACCTGCTGGCCGCCGCACAAGCCGAGCAGGTTCATTTCGAGGCGTTCACGCACGACAATCTGGCCAGCTTCGGCGGTGCGCAAAGCTATGCCTCCTCAGCCTACTCTTCTTCCGTCGTTGATGCGCATTCACCTTCCGCGTACAACACGCCTCACATGCCTACTCTCGCAGAGGAGCCGGATCTCACCAGCACTGCCTTCAATATCAATGCGCCGTTCATGCGCGATGGCAGCAATACCCTCGACACAACCGGTGGCGCTGATGAGCAAGACAACCAATTTCTTTACCAACCGCAAGCCCTGTCACCTCGTGCTGCAGCTCTCGCCAGTCTTGGTGGTATCAATGCAAGCATCGAGGATACTGGCATCAGCTCCGAGGAAGTCACACAGTACATGTCTGAGCAGAATCCAGCTAATTCAAGATGGACCTGTCTCTTCCCCGGATGTGGCAAAGACTTCGGTCGCAAGGAGAACATCCGTGCGCACGTCCAGACTCATCTCGGCGACCGCCAATTCAAGTGCAATGACTGTGGCAAGTGCTTCGTCCGCCAGCACGATCTCAAGCGCCACGCGAAGATTCACTCCGGCGTAAAGGCGCATGTCTGCCCTTGCAACATGAGCTTCGCACGACAAGATGCGCTCACTCGCCACCGCCAGCGTGGCATGTGCGAAGGCGTCCTCCCCGGCTTCGAGAAGACCGAGGAAGACCGGAAGCCTCGCGGCCGCCCTAGGAAGGAGCGTCCAGACATTGAGACTCGCGCTGAGAAAGCCACTCGTGCCCGCCACATGGACGCACAGTATATGAGTGACGACAACACCACTATCGGCGCGAGCAACAACATCTCGTCCTACCACCACGCAAGCCCTGAGTACACTGCTACGGCCATTGACCAATTTCTCGCCGCTGCAGATGAGCAATACCTCAGTGCCAGCTCCGACTCGGGCGCGAGCGATCGCAGCTTCCCGGTTACACCGCCAGACACCCAGTCTGATATGTACGAAGACATCAACTTCAACGAGTTCGTCGATCCGGTCGCTGTCGATGCGCTCGGTAACGCCGACTTCGACTTCTCATCCGGTACCGGAGGCTCCTGGCGTGCTGATACGCCACCTTCGTCGCCGCCCTATGACTACAGCAGCCCGCTGGACGCGCTCTCGCCACCGAGCGATTGCGCGCCCATGCAGGACTTTGAGCTAATGGGCGGGCTTGGTGGCGTTATGCAGTACCTCGAGCAGCCAAATTATGTCGGCTTTGAAGGGATGTGAAGGGCTCACCAATAAGCACTTCCACATTCACTATCGGGTAGATCATCGGGCGCAAGGCAGGACGACAACGACTCACGAACGGGCAGACTTGGATCGCAGGCAGCGAGTAGACGGACTGGGCCGGACGCTCACTTGTACAGGCGGTGGCGCACTCGACGCACAGCGCTCGCACCTTCGTGCAATGCTTTTATTTGATCTTCCTTGTTTTACTCGCAATACTACGGTCCTTACCAGAATGTACTCAGACGCCTCAGTCCCTTGGCTGCTGCGAAATCCGCAGTGGCCGAGAGGCTGACACTAGATAGGGTGTGTAACATATGAACGAGCTTCTCGCGTATCGATCTCAGGCTATCAATCATCGATCAGCGGCACAGCTCGACCTGCAGACGTGAACGTCCAATCATTCAACAAACATCGGCGAGGAATGATCGGTGATTGCTAAAGCTATGTCACGACGTCTTCACGCTGTGGCTTCCCAGTTATCTCGTCGCACAGCGATCGCGTTATCGATGGTCAAACAGCAAGAGCATGATGCATTCAATCACTACCACGACTATGGACAAGCTTTTATTGCAGTCATCTACCTCCCAGGCCCTCAGCCTCACAGAGATCCTCGAAGCAATCCTCCTCCACGTCCAATCCCGTGATCTTCTACGCCTGCAACGCGTTTCTGACCACTGGCACCACACGATCCTGACCTCGCCCCTCCTCCGCACAGCGCTCTTTCTTCCTCCGCTCCCAAGCCAAAGTGTCGGCCAGAGCCACTCAGACCTCCAAGTCTCGTACCCAGCCCACCCCATCTCTCCTGCACTCGTCTTACCCTTGAATGCCACGGCGGCAGAGATCCTAGCCCACATGGCCAAAGGAGGAGTCTACCTCAACCCTCTCCTCCTCCCTCAAAGCCACCATCCCCCTTCCCTTGCCCTGCGAAAGCGCTTCGAACACCCGAGCACAGACTTCACGGCGATGAACCGCACGGCGATGTGGCTCCAATGCTCATCGTTCCGGCGGCCTCTGGGGAACCTGGCCGAGGGGCCGAGTCAAATTGTCCTCACTCAAAGCGGCAAGGGGTACGTGGCTGAGGTGGAGGTGGGGCATTACGAGGGAGGGAGGGAGAGTTGGAGGGAGATGCAGGTTGTGAGCACGACGGGGACGAGGAGGGTGTTCATTAATGGCGAGGCAAGGTGGGGAGGGGTGGGGGATATGAGTACTGAGGTGGAACAGGGTGGCAGGGCCGAGGTAGTCAGGGGGGTCTTGGAAGGGTGGAGCGAGGGGATGAAGGGGTTGTGGTGGGGGATCTGGGTGGAGCATGAGGGGGTGGGGGAGTGAGATGCGGAAGATGCTGGGTGCATGCTGTGAAGGTCGAAGGCTTGTTGTTCCAGGGGTGCGCCGGACACCTCGCTAATGATCAATTCCCACGCCATCCCGTCCTATGCCCAGAACCCTACGAAACTTCGTCCCCACAGCCTCCCCTCATGCCCTCAACAAGTTTGGCACCCACACCCTTCAGTCTGCCCAGCTCCTGCAAAGTCCCCACCCTCCTCCCGTCGTTCTCTTGATCAATCTCCAAATCACAAAGCGCCCCCACAATAGCCTCAGCCCGCTTCGCTCCAACACCCTTCAACAGCCGGATCTGCGCCACATCGCGCGTATTGATGATCTCCAGCAAGCGGGTGGTACGAGGCGTCGGTAAACAGAGGTCACGGATGAGTGGGTCTTCGGAGTCTGGGAGGGCGTGGGTAGCGGGTGAGGGAGCTGTGATAGACCGTACGGGTACGCGAGGCTGGCGTCTGATCTTTGTCAGAGGCCGACGAGTAACGGGGACGTCGGAGTCCGAGTCGGAAGGTGCGTGGAGGGAGGGCGCGGCGGAATAGGAGGAGTCGGCGTCGAAATCTTTGGCTGCTGCTACGGCTGCTGACTTCTTAGGCGAGTCTCTTGTTCTCGGAGGAGCATCTCTGGCTGGACTCCGGCGTGCCCCAACTTCCTCGCTCTTCCTCCCCTCAATTCTGTGCCTCAACCCCTCAATCTTCCTCTCCAACTTCTCATTCCCCTTGAAGTACGGCTGCGCAAGCATATACATCTTCAACGCGCTCGCCTCTTCTCCGCGGACCTGATGCTGCTTAGCCATGAGCAGATACTGCAGTCCCTCTGTCCTCTCGGTCTCCTGCCCTTCCACACGCTTCTCAAGCGCCTCGAGCCGCTTTTGGACTTCGTCTGAGATTGGCTCTGGGTTGGAGATTGACGTGTTGTCTGCCCGTTCGGCGAGGGCTTCGGTGACTTTGCGCTCAATGAGAGCTTCGATGTCGGATTGGGACATGCCCGGTTTTGGGAGGGAAGCCGTAGTGCGAGGGATCTTGGCTGGGCGAGCTAGGGTCGGTAGAGCGTCGGTGCTAGGTCTCTTAGGTGAGCGAATCGAGGGACGGGTGGTAGTCCGAGGATGACTTGTGTTGGCTTGGTTGGACGGCCGCACGGGCTTATCGGAGTACACTGAAAATTGCTTCGTAGGTTTTGCGACGGGAGCGGTGGCATCTTTGAGGTTGGCGTTATGGGAGAGGATCTTAGGACGTAGTGGCTGTCGATTCAATGCTGAGGTAGGAGCTATGGATGTCATCGCAGGCCCGTCGAGCTTGCTCTTCCCAGGGACTTCGCGATAGAAAGGCTGATTCTCAATCTCGTTCGTCTCGATCTTCTTGGTGCGATTGGCAAAGTTCAGCGAGCTAAGAGTATCCAGATGGTAGCTCTTCACAGGTGCTATGTTCAGCACCATGACTGTGTGCGCCTTGTTCTGGCCCAGCGAGAGGATGCGCGTCATCTTGCTCTCTCTGTATGGTATGCGCGCATGGCCTTTGGAGATAGCTTCGACGCATTGCGCAAGGACGAAGAGTGATTTGTTAATTGCCGCAGATTCTACAAGGCGCTCCTTGTTGTTGTCTGTTCGGCGGTTGTCCTCTGAACCTGCCAGATCGATGGCGCTGACCGTACTGACGCGCGTTTGGTCGCCAGTGGTTTGGCTTATCTTCACGCGTAGGATGGCGTGCGACCGAGAGGAATGTGCGTTGAGCTTCGTCGCTGACGTCGAGCGATTGATATTCGCGTGGTCATATAGCCCTTCGAATTCTTTCAACGAAGTGCATGGCCGTTCCGTCAAGCCCACAACCACCGCCTTCCCTTGCTGGTTGTCTCGTATTGGCAGTCCAGCCGGTGTCCGCTTCTCTGGTGGTTCGAACAGATCGAAGACCTTGTCATTGTAGATCTCGAAATAGCTCATCGACACTTCCACAGTGGACTCTCCTGCACTGTCCTTCTCGGCCTTCCTCGCGCGCCTGTAGATGCCTGACAGCAATCTCGGGATCACGCCTCGCTCTGCCAGACTCTTCCCTCCGCGCATCGTGTGGGTCTTGCCAGTACCCGTGACGCCATACGCGAAGATGGTGACATCAAACCCCTTGAAGAGATGCTTGACCGTGGACGAGACTTCATTATCAAAGATTTGCGCCTGGGTCGCCGACTGGTCATAGACGCTGTTGAAATTAAATGAGAAGTTCTCGCCGTGATTCTTGGGATTGGGAATGCGGACGATGGTAGCAGTGTCCTTGTCGGTAGCGGATGTTGTCTTCTCGGCGTGGACAATGATGTCCTTCTCGATCTCCGCCTTGAGGAGAGGGCGGATGCGGGCAACGACGCGGACGCTCATCGTGCCAAATGATTTCAGGATTACTGCTGACCGTCTCCCGTGATGCTGGTATAGTTAGTACATACTGATCAATTCTGACCTAAGTCACATTCATGAGGTCTCCCATGACGTGCCGCTGCACATCGACAGACAGCTCAGGTCGAATTGCAAACGGTTGCCGCATAGCAACAACCCTAAGCTTGACGTGGTAGAACAGCCCAGGTGACGGAAGGACCTCCTGGCCCACCCATAATTGACCTCAGCAAGATCATATCAGGCGCCTTGAGGTGAAGGCGACACACCCTCGAGACAGGCGGCTCCATTCGAGGACTCGAACAACCCGCTGCTGTGCCACTGCCCACACGGCGAGTCACACTGTTCTCGGACCTACGGTGATTCCCGAAGCATAATCGACACCAAGATCCCACCCAGGCGAATGAAGCTCTGCATGATCGAATGGAGTAGTGGTGTCTGGCTTGGTAGGTATCATATCGCTGCTGTCGTTGCACCGCGGATGAATAATCCTACGATCTCAAAGCCGAATTCAGCACCGTACGTCCTCAGCCGTGTGAACGGGATCATGATAGCAGAGGGAGCTCCAGCATACCGGGTTACGCACGTAAATAATGGCATCATTGCTTACACTGTTCTCAGTCTACCTATAGCCACCTCCGGGCATCGGTGTCGCATTCGTATGCGGTAGCCAAGACTAGGTCTGTGAGCTCTCTGGATGCGTGATCACCACAATCTCGAAGCCGCAGAATCACCTACCTAAGGTACAACATCAGACATCTCAGTGCACCTGAACTGTAAGGAGTCTCTCTCACACAGCTCCTTTCTTCCATCATCATGTCCTCCTCACTCTCAATCCACGTCGTCAACAAGTCAAACAATACCCTCCACCAAGCCGTCTCCTACACGCCGCCCTACCCGGACCCTCCCCTACGAGAAGGGCACATCACTGCGCGAGCCTCACTCGTATCCCTAACCTCCAACAACCTCGCATACGCCCGCCTCGGTTCCTTCTGGCACTGGTGGCAAGCATTTCAAGTTCCTAGTACCTTACCACCACCCTACAACGACGCCACTCAATACGGCATAGTCCCAACATGGGGCTACGGCCTCGTGCTCTCCAGCCGCGTCCCAGGCCTATCAGCAGGAACACAGCTCTGGGGCTTCTGGCCCTCAAACTCTCTACCAGTGGATCTTAAGCTCGTTCCCGACCAGCCTACAGGCCACTGGAGAGACGTCACAGAGTCAAGAAGCGGGATGATGAGTTATTACCACCGCTATCAAGTTGCCAATCTGCCTAGCAAGATTCCCGAGCTCAGCGGCGAGGAGCTCGAGAAAGTGGCGTGGCAGACTGTCTTCCTCCCGCTGTTTGCTTGTGGCTATTGGACTAGCAAGTACGTTCTCGGAACCCAGCCAGTTCATCCGTTCGGCGCACCTGGAGGCGACTGGACGAAGCACGACGCAGATCTGAGCAAGGCTGTGGTGATCAGTCTCTCGGCTTCAGGCAAGACCGCGAGAGCGTTCACAGACACGCTGTTTCATTCGCGCGAGCCTGGTACTGGACCGCTGGGCTTTCTGGCTGTGACTAGTAAGCCGGACGCTGAGTGGCTTACGGGTAGGAAGATGCCGTCGAAAGCTGTGGCATACGTCGACGCCACGAGTGATGCGACCCTTACCTGGATCCGCAATCTCAAACCCTCGCGTATAGGGATCGTCGACTTCGGCGGCCGCGCTGGCTCCCTAGACAGTCTCATGTCTAGCCTCAAATCCTCCCTCCCTGGAGCCAGCCTTAAGATCATCGGGATAGGCGGCACAGCGACCGCCATGCAATCGCCTTCCGAACTTGCTGCGTTCGCCAAAATCGCCCAAATGCCTGAGCGCGTGCAGATGAACACTTCCGCCGTGCGGGACGTACTGATCGGGAGGGACGGCGCAAAAGCGGTATTCGAGGAGTTAGACGAGGCGTGGAAGGGTTTCGAGGGGAGGGCCTTCGCGAAGGGGTTGAAGTTGAAGATGGGTAAGGGTGCTGGAGGGGAGGATGGGTTTGAAGGGGGCTGGGAAAGTTTGTGCGAAGGAAAGGCCGATGCCGTGGATGGGGTTGTGTATCGAATGGATGCTTGACCTGGAATGCAGTTGCACCGTGCTCTTGCGTCAGGCTAAGATCGGTCAAACGGCAATAAGTCCCAGGTGTCCGTTGCTCAGAGCCTGACACTATGGTGGACCGGCGAAGCGGAGCAGAGGAAGACGAAGAAGAGTGCGCCGTCAAAAGTGTTTTCTGATTGTATATACAACTTCCTCCCTTGGCGCCCACAAACTCGATCCCCGGTGTGAGCGCCCCGTAGTAAAGCAGATCTAAGTCTGAAGCAAAAACGCCCAACACTGTACAATAGTCTAGTCGATGCCGCCAAAGTCATGTTCCTGTGTCCAATGCAATGCCATGTTGTACGACCTATATCCCGACCCCATGTCATACTCCCGTTGTCCAAGAGCTACTAGCAATCGCACCTAGTAGCAGCGAGCGATACACTCATCCGCAGCCTTGACAAGATTGGCAGGCAGGTTGCCACGGAACTGCTTAAGGTTGCTCGGGGTAATCTGGTTCACATCCCCAAGCGTGATGTCAACAATGCGATCGTCCAGAGTAAAGAAGTTTTGCGCGATCTGGCTCGTTACCGGATCCGCCGAGTTCAGCGCAGCCACGAAGATAGCGTCCTTGCACTGGTTGTTGAATTGGAAGTGAATGCTGCCTTGAGGGAAGATGGTGCTTTGAAACTGGTTCAGAGTAGCGTTGAAAGGGAACGCAAGCGTGCCGTTGCCGAAAGTCGCCTTCGCGGCGTCGCCGAAAAGGCCATTCTCGAGCACAAAGCCAGTCTCGATCTCGCCTTCGACGACTGTCAACATCTCCGTAGCGCGCGGGTGAGTGTGCGGGGAGTTCATGCCGCACGGCTCGAGGAAGCCGACGGCGCCGGCGATACCGTTCCCGACAAGCAGGGGAAAGTTGTTCTCGTTCGCGACGAGGATGCGGCCGCCATTGCCGCCCTTAGGAGCGCGCTTGAAGTCGAAGACTAGACGATCCTGGAGTGCTTGGCCAGTCAAGGGAGTCTTGCCATCATCAGACAGGAGATTCGTGAAGCGATCCACTTGCGTGACGTCGGCGTTAACGTCTTTGGCGAGTTTCTTGAGGCTTGCCGCGACGTCGGTGGGGATCGGGTCGAGGAAGGTAGGGAAGCCAGTGCCGACTGCGATGTCGCCGCCGGCTGTGGTTGTCGGGGCGGGATCCTGCACGGTGGAGACGCCGGAACCCATGGCTGTGGAGTAGCTGACGGCGGAAGTTGCGGCGGAGGACTCGGCCATCATGGAGGTGGTGCTGCTGGCAGCTGAGGATGCCGTAGCGGAGTCGGATTGCCAAGGAGCGGCTTGAGCGACGCTGGCTGCGAGAGCCATGACGGCGAGCTTGGTGAACATGGCGGACATTATTGCGTTGGTTATGTGGAGTTGATTAAAGGCTGACTTTTTGCGGAGGGAAGTTGATCGACTGGATACTTTGAACTTTGTGGCTGCGAATGAATGTGCGATAACAGGATCGGACCAAGGAAATACAAAGGAAATAAGGAAAAGGCGAGTTGGATGTTGTGGGTGTTTGGGTTGCGAGTGTAGATGATGGGAGAAAGAAGTTACTGCGATGGAGGGATGAGGTGCACTTATACCAACGCGACTCTCTTGCTTACACCAAGACAGTCAGTGAGCATGCCATGTCAGGTACGATGCGATGTCGCGAGATGCCTGCATGTGAGAGTGTGTAAGGACGTTGGAAATAGAGGATGCTGAGTGAGTTGCTCAGCCTTGTGAAGACGCTATGGTCTGGACTGCAAGCGAGCAAGTAGCGCGAGTTGCCGGGTCGGTGCACTAACACAAAATCGTGATGCATGATACGCTAGAGGTCAAGCAGGCGGCGCTGTGAGATTCGTGTCATGGAAGATTATGGGATGCTGCCGCAAAATAGTAAGCACTACTTTCACAGCCGAGTTTGGTCTTGGCAGCTGGGGCTGTGTCAGCGAGCTCCATGTATAGAGTCTAGTAGCTCGCTCTATCACAGATCCTTCCGCTGCGATACAGTTGGTGACGCGAGTCGTCAACACTGCAAGTTGACAATGCTCTAGTCCACTAGGATCAGGTCGCAGTGCATTCGCAAAGTGTCAAAAGGTCGCTTGATCGATGCCTTCCAACAATGCACACTAAGCCTGAAGCACAGTAGCCGCTACCGATCAAAACGACACCACAAGACCTGCAACATGATCGCATCGGATCCCTCGACAATCGCGACCGCCTTGCGGTCGCTGAAGGTCTAGAGCTGCCCACTCACATGTCGGCACTGTCGAGGTCTGCCTCCGTGGAAAGCTGAGACACTTATCGTAAGCCGCGATGTTGGAAAGGAGGTGCTCACTTCGGCCGCGCTTCCGCGCCATGTTGGTGATCAGACCGATACTAGTTTATACATCACGATCGCTCTCGCGTCGCATTCGAGGCCCTATCGGCCCTTGCTGAAGCTGGCAGCCATCTTGCAGAGCTTCAACAGTATCTAGAACGTCGAGTGCTCGATTCGATTTCTCTGCGGAATTCTAAGGCCTTTCTTATGCCCCACTGGTGGCATGCGAATCGACACCGCGCGGCGAATCGCTTTCATTCACGCTGGTTTGCGATCGCACGTCTAATGATCCAAGTGACTCGAAAACCTCAAATGCCAGCTTCATATCCTCAGGCTCCTTTGTCCTCCGTCGTAATCTCCTGATGCCGGCCACAGTGTCCTGATCATCCATGGCCTCCATCGGATCGCTGACACCCGGCACGACACTCTTGATAGTCTGACTATGCGGGCGCTTGAAGACGCGCGAGTCTGCACGCTTGCTACGTCGCTTCGCACGCCTCGCTTGCTCCATCTCATCTTCCTGTGTCCTACCTCCACAGCGAGGATCTGCGAAAGGTTCTGCGATGCCAGTCGTGTCATGCTCGGCATCGCTGTCGTAATCGGAATGTGATGAGCCTTGGTCTATATCGCTTCGCGAGACTTCTTCTTCGAGTTCTTGTGGATAGATGACGCTAGTGTCAGTGTCGTAGTCGGTTTCGCCTTCTTGTAGCTCCTTGACAGTGACTTCATCCGGTGTGCTCGGTTTGTTCTGCTTCTTTGGAGGAGACACAGTCTCGGTAGGATGCACAGACAAGGCGGGTGAGTCGGACCGTTCGAGTCGACGCTTCGGCTTCGCGGGCGTGTAGGGAGGTGTCACGGGTCCATTCCTCGAGGAGAGGCTGCTTTCGGATCTGAAGCCGTTTACTGGTTGCATTGTGCCTAACATCGTGGGTATATTCACGGCTGTTGTGCCTAAAACTGCAAAGTCACGCTCACTGCCTGTCAGGGAGTAAGGTTCGCCGTAGATATGGCCAGTGGTACTGTTTCAGGGTGTTTTTGTTGCGCCTCAGTCCGAACAGTATCATATTGCTAAGCGCAGCGTGAATCGAAAGTGGTAGCGGTCCGAGAGGTTCGACTTCACAATTGTGGCTCTGTTTTTGATCCAAATCGGCAATCGCAATGTCGAAGTGTACGTCAGTTGAGCAATACCTCGAACTAAGAAGAAAGTGGAGGGCAGAAAACGGATGAAGATTTAGTCGATAGTAATATGTTGACACGTGCAGCGCCTTGCTTGGGCAGCAATGACGGACTTGCAGCCACTCCGGTGAACAGAGCGACAATTGGCTCCTGTTACTGCGTGGCGCCTGAGGAAGGAATGTGATCAAATGTGATATCAAGCACGCAATGAGAAAAGGGAATGATAGGAGAGATACTCATAGACGGCATGCCAGCGTTCTTGTGCAACGCGAACGTGGCGGAGTTCCTCGGGTGGACTCGGCCAGAGTCGTGGGATGCACAGGTTGGTGTGCGCTGGTAGCTATGCATCTTGCGCTAGGTACCCGCAACGCTCTTAAACGACGCACTGAACAGCGTGCCAAGCATCGCGTAGACGACCTACCAGCCCGCCGTCAATTTCTTACGGCCCCAATGCAAGAGTCAGTGAGGTCCTGCGAACGGGAAGAGGTGAAGTCCTGAGTCGCGGTGAGGGAAAGGCAGTCGGGACTTCGGTGGCTTACATGTATACTGCAATGTAGTCTTGGCTGTACACGTTTCATAAAACGAGCGTACGTAAATTCACGTGAGTCGCTCCCCAAACACCAGCTGTAAGGTAGGGCACATGTCAGATGGCATATGCTGGCTACATCACACGTACAACGACTCCAATTTGCACGGATAGGAGCTCACTGCAATTGCTCAATATAGTCTCGGACTTGGTGCGCGTTGCAGCGATTGCATGCCTGGAGCGTAGGCTCCCTCACCACCGCCCACCATGCAGGCCTCACCAGGCATGCTGACCAAATTTGTTCGTCAAAGGCTACATTGCGCGCAATAAGAGGCGAGGCTGACACTTAGCAGGAGTCGAAGTCTTCACGAGCGAAGGGGATCGCCTTTCATCCCAAGCGACCATGGATTCTCGTTTCCCTGCACTCCTCCACCATCCAGCTGTGGGACTACCGGATGGGAACTCTCATAGACCGCTTCGAGGAGCATGATGGCCCAGTAAGAGGCATAGACTTCCACAAGACGCAACCAATATTCGTGTCAGGTGGCGATGACTACAAGATCAAGGTGTGGAGCTATCAGACGAGGAGATGTCTGTTCACACTCAATGGACATCTGGACTACGTGCGCACAGTCTTCTTCCACCCCGAGTTGCCGTGGATCATATCAAGCTCTGACGATCAGACAATTCGGATATGGAATTGGCAAAACAGGTCGTTGATTTGCACAATGACTGGGCACAACCACTACACGATGTGCGCCCAGTTCCACCCGAAAGAGGATCTCGTGGTGTCAGCTTCACTTGATCAGTCAGTGCGGGTATGGGATATCTCAGGCTTGCGGAAGAAGCACTCTGCGCCCACATCGATGACCTTCGAGGACCAGATGAACAGGCAAGCCAATCAGGCGGACATGTTCGGGAACACAGATGCTGTGGTGAAGTTCGTGCTCGAGGGTCATGATAGGGGAGTGAACTGGGTTGCATTTCATCCTACATTGCCTCTCATTGTGTCAGCTGGAGACGATCGCTTGGTCAAGCTTTGGAGAATGAGTGAGACGAAGGCATGGGAAGTGGACACGTGCAGAGGCCACTTTCAGAACGCGTCAGCTTGTCTATTCCACCCTCACCAGGACCTCATACTGTCAGTGAGCGAGGACAAGACGATCCGAGTCTGGGACTTGAATAAGCGCACATCAGTACAGAGCTTCAAGCGAGAGAACGACCGATTCTGGGTGATTGCTGCACACCCAGAAATCAACCTTTTCGCAGCTGGCCACGACAACGGTGTCATGGTCTTCAAACTCGAGCGTGAGCGACCGGCATCCGCAGTGCACCAGAATAATCTTTTCTACATCACGAAAGACAAGCATGTACGATCTTACGACTTTACGAAGAACATCGAAAGCCCGTCAATGCTTTCACTGAAGAAGCTTGGCAGCCCGTGGACACCACCGCGAGTGCTTTCATACAACCCAGCAGAGCGATCCATTCTTGTCACCTCTCCATCGGACAATGGCTCGTACGAGCTGGTCAGCCTGCCTCGCGATGCATCGGGTGCCGTCGAGCCGACTAATACATTGCGTGGCACTGGCAACTCTGCTGTCTTCGTGGCTCGGAATCGCTTCGCTGTCTTCAACTCCGCCAGCCAGCAGATCGACATCAAGGACCTGACAAACTCTACGACGAAGACGATCAAGCCTCCTCATGGCACCACCGAGATGGTTTTTGGCGGCACTGGATGCCTACTGTTGATCACTCCCACGCACGTCTACCTCTACGACATCCAACAGAAGAGCCAACTCGCTGAGCTTGCTGTCACAGGAGTCAAGTACGTGGTGTGGTCGTCTGATGGTTTGCACGCTGCATTGCTCAGCAAGCACAATGTCACCATTGTCACCAAGTCACTGGAGCAAGTCAGCACGCTTCACGAGACGATCCGGATCAAGAGCGCCTGCTGGGACGATGCTGGTGTGCTGCTCTATTCCACCCTCAATCACATCAAGTACACTCTCATGAACGGCGACAATGGCATCGTGCGAACGCTGGAGCACACAGTATACCTCGTTCGAGTGAAGGGACGCAGCGTGTACTGCCTCGACCGTGCTGCGAAACCAAAGGTGCTCACCATTGATCCGACTGAATATCGCTTCAAGCTCGCTCTGGTGAAGCGTCACTACGATGAGATGCTTAACATCATCAAGAACTCCAGCTTGGTTGGCCAGAGCATCATCTCGTACCTGCAGAAGAAGGGCTACCCGGAGATCGCGCTACAGTTCGTGCAAGACCCGCAGACTCGGTTTGAGCTTGCCATCGAGTGTGGCAACTTGGATGTCGCAGTAGAGATGGCCAAGCAACTTGATCGACCTGCTCTCTGGCAACGCTTGGGTACTGAAGCGCTCGCTCATGGCAACCACCAGATTGTCGAGATGACATACCAAAAGGCACGCAATTTCGACAAGCTGTCGTTCTTGTATGTTACTACCGGCGACCAGGACAAGCTGACAAGAATGGCCAAGATTGCGGAGCACAGAGGCGACATGACCAGCATGTTCCAGAACTCGCTGTACCTTGGTGACGTGCACAGCCGGATCCAGATGCTGCAAGACGTCGACCAGTATCCGATGGCGTACCTCACAGCGAAGGCGCATGGACTGGACGAGGAGGCGCAGGCGATACTTGAAGCGAGCGGTATCAGCGAGGAGCAGATCACGCTTCCAACGCTTGGCAAGCCAGTAGCGCCACCGAAGGCAGTCGTCCCGAGCTTCAAGACCAACTGGCCAACAGCGGCAAGTGGCGCAAGTTCGTTCGAGAAAGCCCTCATGGCAGAAGGCGGTGACGAGGCTGCTGTAGCAGCTGACACCAACGGCTTCGGCGACAACGACTTGCTAGCGGAAGAGGACGCACCCAAAGGCAACGGCCACATTGAAGAAGATGAAGACGCCGCTGGGTGGGACATGGGCGATGATGCCGTACCCGAGGCGGAGGAAGACTTCGTCAATGTCGAAGCAGCCGACGCCGGTACAGGAAGCAGTGAAGCAGACCTCTGGATGCGTAATTCGCCACTTGCAGCCGACCACGCCGCAGCCGGCAGCTTTGAAAGCGCGATGAACCTGCTTAACCGCCAAATCGGCGCAGTAAACTTCGCACCACTCGAAGAGCGCTTCCTCCAAATCTATACCGCCAGCCGCACATACCTTCCTGCCAATGCCGGCATGCCACCGCTCATAAATCACGTCCGCCGGACGCTGACGGACACCGACTCCCGCAAGCTCCCCCCACTGATTCCCCGAGACATCGACTCCATCATCTCCACCGAGATCGCGAACGGCAAGAACGCCATGAAGGCCAATAAACTCGAAGACGGCGTCGCCTCGTTCAAGAAAGCCCTCACCCTCCTCATGGTGAACGCCGGCACCGCCTCGCAGCAAAGCGAAGCACAAACCGCCATCCACTCCGCAGCAGCCTATGTTCTCGCTATGGGCCTCGAGCTCGAGCGAAGAACGCTTGTCGGTGGAGCAGCAGATATTTCAGGTCTTGATGAAGAGACGAAGAAGCGCGCACTGGAGCTAAGCGCGTACTTCACAGTCCCGGCCATGGACCCGCAGCACCAGACCCTGGCGTGGTTCTCGGCGATGAACTTCGCGAACAGGAATAAGCAGCTCGGCTCAGTACTTAGCTTCGCGAACAATCTGATCGAACACGGCACCAACGCCAAATTCAAGGAAACCGTACGTCGACTATTCTCACACTCCCCTTACCACACCTCATCATACTGACTTTACTTGATATAGGCCCGCAAACTCAAGTCCGTCGCCGAGCGCAGCCCCAACGACGCCGTGGCCATCGAGTTCGACACTTTTGCCGAGTTCGAAATCTGCACTGCGAGCTACACGCCCATCTACGCCGGCGAAGCGAGCGTGCAGTGTCCGTTTGACGGGAGCAAGTATCAGACGAAGTACAAGGGGGTTGTGTGTAAGGTCTGCGAGGTTTGTGCTATTGGAGGGGGAGGGAGTGGATTCAGGGTCGTAGTCTGAGAAGCCAGGGGTGGAACCACATGAACGGACACAACGTAGGGCGGGCAGCCAGCACGCGAGATGGCTGGAAAAGGATTGGCCTGCGACCAAGGCTTTTAGTACCGGCGTGATGATAATGCTATGTAGGTGAGTAGCCTTAGACATGGCCTAAAAGCTGCTTCATATTGCCGCGTCTGCTCCAGCTTGCCCTGATCTGATGCCGAAGACTCGTGTCATTGTCCATTCGTAGACCTGGTGAGTGACGCGATCAGTAAGTGAATTGTCACACTTTCCGGCCCAGGCTGCTGGGGGAAGGCGAATGAGCTTTACTTACAGCCCACTGCACGGCGTTCACTACGAAGGCTCTGGCGCTGCAGACTCCGAGACCGCGGAAGAAAACGCCGAGGCCTTCGTTGGCGTAGGCTGCGCGGGCTATGCTGAGTGCTGATGGAGTGATAGGCTTGATGGCTTCAGATGTAGGTGGGAGGAGCGGCTGGCGTGAGGTAATGAGGGTGGTGTGAGGTATGAGGTCGTGGGTTTGGAGACGAGTCTTGATCACGTCTTCAACGAAGTGTCAGCTCTACGCGGACTAAAGTCGATATGAAGACGGGGATCGGGCCACATGTGAGAGAAGTCGCAGTACCTAGCGGGAAGATCGTCGCCCATGTCACGACACCTGCAAGTCCACCACATAGCAGGACGTTTACTGCTTCTTGCGTCTGATTCTTATTGACGGGGAAGGCAGAATGCATGTACCGCTTGGACAATTCGTAGCTCCAGAAACTGACGATAGTAAGGATCCGCCAACGCACTTACCTCTCATTGAGCGGGAGAACCTACTAGAACCCATAGCCTACAGCGTCTCTGAGGCTCGTGATACCGCCGCCGAGATACAAGCCGCGCATGCCTCCGCCTGACCAAAGCTCGCGAGCCACTAGCAGTGAGGACTTCGGTGGCGAGCTCACTTGCGCGCGACACTTGACCAGCTCGGTGGGTGCAGAGACGATGAAAGTCGCGAGACCACCTATAGCGCCTGCTATCCAGATGGCGCCGAGCGATGGGTGCACAGGTATGCCATCATCGCTGCCGGTAGCTGAAGAGGACAACAGGGCGAGACTGCGATTGTACGTCACGAAGAGCAGAGCATTGAGAGCGCCATAGCCTAAGATCGGCGCGGCAGCACCTCGCAGTAGAGCCGTCCAGCGGTGTAGCGGAGCACGTGGAGTGTCTGAGGGTGCAGCGAGAGTTGACGTTGGGCTTTCTCGTAGCGTGCCGGCTTGTATGCGAGTCTTGAGAAGGTCCAGTGGGTTGCCAATAACGATGCCGATGGCGCCTGACAGGTAGCCGGCCCAGAAGTCGGCGCTCATGACACTCAGTGCTTTGGTTCAAGGTCCTGGAAGCATCATCGTTGGTTGATTGCTGCGGTAGTTTTCCTTTGATGCTGGCTGTGTCCAAGTCAATACAGGTAGAGATGTTGTTTGTCAGCTGCCCCAGCTCTGGAGTCCCAGCGACTCCGGGTATGGAGAATACATCTATGGTGGGAATAACAGATGGGCTGCTAAAGCATCGAGGGCGATCGTCAATGTCTCGGGTCAGATTGGGTCCGGTCCGTGCCTGGACGAGCCTGGGACGCCACCACGATGCAGCTAAGAGCTCGTCGTCACGACTCTGACATACATGTAATTCCACAACACCGCCATTGTCAAACGACACATCAGCTGGCTAGCTTTAACTACTGCTCCCCTATCGGATCGATCGCTTCGTTCCAGCATGCTGCCTCCATCAGCCACACACATAGCTATCGAAGTCGCCACACAGCCACCTCCCAGATATCGCTCGTAGCAGTTCGAGACCTTCTCGAAACAACATACTTCCGAGCAGTCCGCGCTTCTAGCGCAAAAATACGGTATATTTCATGAGCACGTTGTCAAAGAGCAAGCCTTGGGACTTCTCTCACGTGCTTGATCTTGTCAACACTTTATCGAGTCCGCAGGAAGAGAAGAAGCAGCTTCATCATGCCGTGACTTCGGTCGAGACGCCCCGTCAGAGGCAGCAGACAAGAGCGGATCCTCAAATCAGCAGCATTGGCCAAGATGTAGAGGTCAAAGACTTTGCCAAGCCGGCGGCTGGTCTAGGTGACTTCGCCAGGCTATGGGAGTACATGGGAGTGCCTCCGAGTGACACCAGTCGACTTCAGAGTAGCCGGACAAGCACGCCATCAGTCGCTAAAGTTACGGACTATACCTCTGATGGTGCAACATATGTCAAACCCAGGCCAAAGGCAGTGCGCACTGTGACGTGGGAGGACCCCGTCAGCGCGGAAGAACTCACAGGAGGCACCACCACAGACCGCTCAGCTTCGCCAGATGACATCTCGCAGTTGACAAAGTCACAGCGTAAGAAGCAGAGACGACGCGAGCGAAAGGAAAAGGAGGCTGCGTCATCACCCACTAAAGGTGGCGTGGTGTCAGAGTCAGAGGCGGATGTCGTTAAGAGAAGGACGCCTGCCAAGCAGGCCTCCATCCATGCTAACGATGCATACACAAGATACAACCTGCGCCCGCGTGATTTCGGTGGTAACGCCGCTGTTACTTACGCTGGTGCTGCAACAAACACTAAGCTATTGCCGGCTTCAGTGGCTCCAAAGAAATCCGAAACCAAGACTTCGAGCAGTACGAAACAAATCTCTGTGAACCACAAGGAGAACAGCGCACCGTCGTCTGCGAAAGCCAGCGCGAAACACGCGATACCAGCTCCTGTCACACCAGCAAAGAGCTCCGGCTCTTCATCTTACGGCGAATATAATATTGCGAAAGCTGTGTGGGAGCATGCCCCACAGCCGACGCCCACAGCATCTCGTTTTGTCCCTTCATCAGTTCAGCCGCCCAGAAAGGAGGCGGCCATCTCTTCACCAGCACCAGTAGCTCAGACAGCGATTCAGTCAGCTGTTAATGCCGTGCAAGCGGCGATGCACACTCCCGGCACACCATCGAAGAAGTCGAACATCATCGAGCCCAAGCTGATCCGCTCCGGCGAGGATCGCAAC
>JAVRRP010000433.1:0-18591 GCA_036872775.1 Oleoguttula sp. CCFEE 5521 | reverse complement strand
TCTCTACCCCGCCCCCTCTTGGCCCTACATCCTCGGCCGCGAAGCAGAAGGCACAGTCGTCAAATCCGGCGGCGGCGACATCCACGGCCTCAAGGACGGCGATCACGTCGTCATCTTGGCAGAAGGCACTTACGCCGAATACACCGCCGCGCCTGCTGCGAAAGCTGCGAAGATCCCCGATGGTCTTGAGCCCAAGATCGCGGCTGGTGCGCTGCTGCAGGGTCTCACGGCGCTGACAATGATCCGCGAGAGCTACCACGTGCAGAAGGGCGATTGGGTGTTGGTGCATGCTGCGGCTGGGGGTACGGGTTTGTGGCTTGTGCAGTTGCTCAAGGCTGTGGGTGCGAGGACTATCGGGACGGCGAGTACGGCTGAGAAGGTTGAGTTGGCGAAGAAGGCTGGGGCGGAGGTTATGATTAATTACTCGCATGAGGACGTCAAGGCGAAGGTCATGGAGTTGACGGGTGGAGCTGGTGTGGCTGCTGTCTTTGATGGCGTGGGCAAATCGACTTTCGACCTCTCGCTTGATGTGCTGGCGAGGAAGGGGAGTATGGTCTCTTTCGGCAATGCTTCTGGGGCGCCTGCACCCTTGGAGGTCAAGGTGTTGACGGCGAAGAACATCAAGCTCAGTCGGCCGACGCTTTTCAATGCGATCTTCACGAGGGAGGAGTACGAGGGCTACACGAAGGAGTTGTTTGACATGATATTGAAGGATAAGCTGGACACCAGGATTCATGAGGTGTACCCGCTGAGTGAGGTGGCGAGGGCGCATAACGATCTCGAGGGGAGGAAGACGACGGGAAAGCTGTTGTTGGACCCCTCAAAGTAGGTAGCTGTATGCTGATAGGTATCGTGAGATAGCGCCTACATTTATTCACAGCTTTGGTGGGTTGGCGTCGGGTTTCTTGTATACACCTCCAGCGCCAGCTCCGCTCTGTACACGGTTCGTCAGCTCGTAGCCTATGACTTCTTATGCATAATCGTCGCTGCCGCCTGGCCTTCGTGTCAGCCATGCGCTCCTCCAGAACCAAAGAACAAGTCAGACTCACCTGATGGTTCGGAAACACTAGTGCATCAGCCAACACTACATTCTCCCTCCTCCCGGCCGCGAAGACCACCACCTCCGCAATATCCAATGGTGTCAACGGCTCACACCCCTTATACACCGCATCCGCCTTCGCCTTATCGCCTCCAAACCTCACAACACTGAACTCCGTCTCAACCTGCCCTGGATCAATCTCCATGACCCGTACCCGCGTCGCAATGAGCTCTTTGCGCATGCTATCCGTGAAGCTCCGCACGGCGGCTTTCGTGGCGCAGTAGATAGAGCCGCCGACGTAGGGTTCCCGGCCAGCGATGCTGCCAACATTTATGATGTCCCCTGAGCCAGCTTCGCCACGAGACTTCATGGCAGGGAGGATCGCTTGGGTCATGTTTATCAGGCCTGTGACATTCGTGGCCATCATGATGTCCAGATCGTCTTCCTTGATGTCGCCGACTTTGTCCACTCCCTTGACTAGGCCGGCATTGTTGACGAGGACGTCGATTTGTTGGAATTCCTTGGGAAGGTTCTGGACGAAGGACCGCACTTCGGAAGATTTGGAAATGTCTAGTTGGACTGGGAGGACCTTGACGCCAGAGCCGACTTCCTTCTCGATCTCTTGGGCGACCTGCTTGAGAGTGTCGATCCGGCGGGCTGTAAGGATGAGTCTGAGGTTTGACGGGGCGGTGCGGGCGAATTCTTGGGCAGTGGCTTTGCCTATACCGGAGGATGCGCCTGTTACTAGGACAGTCTTGCCTTCGAGGCGTTTGCTCATTGCGGTGGACATGTTGCGGAATGCAAGTATAGTCCCAGGTGAGCAACGGATATAGGAAACAGACGAAAGCGAAAGATGTGCAGTCCTGAACAGATGTTGCAGCTTCATCAACGATAGAGACTGCTGGGAGAGATGATCTTGTAGAGAGTCGAAGATGTATTGTACCCCGGACTCACATTTGAGCGCCCAGTGTTGCTAGTCGGCAGCTGTGTTGGTGGTGGCATTGGGTTGGAGTCGGTGCAGCTACTGTAATGCGAAAGCCGACATCGGTGTAGCAGAAAATAGAAACTAATTATAATGGACAGGAAAGTCTACAGTTTCAGGGTTGTCCTGGTCTAGCGGTTATGATTTCTGTCTAACACACAGAAGGTTCGGAGTTCGATTCTCCGGGACAATATCAGCGTTCTTCTCGCGAACAACGCAGAATAATCCAAAGTGCACGTATCTTTTGGTCGTGATCCGTCAGGACTGTGGACAGATGATTCTTTTGGCGGGTTCGAAACACTTGGTGCTAATTCAGGCCCCGCCCCCAAAGTCAAATGTATGCTGCTCAGGAGATCAACGACTGAAACAGCAAGTCTCGAATCGTGATTCTTGCATGTAGGAAGGACAGCGCCAGGATTGATGTTTTGCGCGGGCATGTCACGTGGAGACATGTGCAGCACTAGCGTGGACTGAAGTTCCACTGCTAGCGCGTCCTCCAAACGCGACGTCAAAAAATCCAGGCACAGCTACAGCTACATAATAACACCAAACATTTTCCCTTGTAGTGCTGCATCATCCTGACCCAATACAGCACACTCAGCTAGAACATCCGCAATCATGGCCGGCATCTTCGAGCAACAACGCAACGCTGGCACCCTTTTCCTCGGCGGCCAGAAGATTTCAGGCGCAGACATCCGGGATCAAAATGTCCTCGCAACGCAAGCCATAGCGAATGTCGTCAAGTCATCATTCGGACCTAGTGGTTTGGACAAAATGATGGTGGACGATATCGGTGAAGTCACAGTCACAAATGATGGAGCTACAATTCTCAGTCTCTTGAGCGTGGAGCACCCTGCAGGAAAGATTCTTGTGGATCTCGCGCATCAGCAGGACAAGGAGGTGGGCGATGGAACGACAAGTGTGGTACTCATTGCTGCGGAGTTGTTGAAAAGGGCGAACGAGTTAGTGAAGATGAGGATTCATCCCACGACGATCATCACAGGATACCGGCTGGCGCTAAGAGAGGCGGTGCGGTATATGACCGAGAATATCAGCACGAAGGTCGAAACACTTGGGCGGGAGAGTCTGATGAACATTGCGAGGACAAGTATGAGCTCAAAGATCATCGGTGGGGACTCGGAGTTCTTCTCCAACATGGTCGTGGACGCTATCACTAGCGTAAAGACCACGAACGCAAGAGGCGAGGTCAAGTATCCTGTCAAGGCTGTGAACGTGCTCAAGGCGCACGGCAAGAGCGCGACGGAGAGTCTGCTCATCAAGGGCTATGCGCTCAACTGCACTGTGGCTTCGCAAGCTATGAAGACGCGGGTGACGGAGGCGAGGATTGCGGTGCTGGACATGAATCTGCAGAAGGAGAGGATGAAGATGGGCGTCAATGTTGTCATTGATGATCCGGCGCAGCTGGAAAAGATTCGCGAGAGGGAGAGCAGCATGGTCATTGAGAGGGTGGAGATGATCTTGAAGGCCGGTGCGAATGTGATATTCACGACTAAGGGGATTGATGATCTGTGCCTCAAGCACTTTGTGGAGAAAGGCGCGATGGCGATACGGAGGTGTAAGAAGGAGGATCTGAGAAGGATCGCCAGGGCAACAGGAGCGCAGATGGTCTCTACACTTGCCGATCTTAATGGAGATGAGGTGTTCGACAAGGCGAACTTGGGACAGGCTGAGGAGGTGGTGCAGGAGAGAATCAGTGATGACGAACTCATCCTTGTCAAGGGCCCGAAAGTGCACACTGCGGCCTCAATCATCCTGCGGGGAGCCAACGAATACAGTCTGGACGAGATGGAGCGCTCGGTGCACGATTCGCTGTCAGCAGTCAAGCGGACGCTGGAGAGTGGCAGGATCGTACCGGGTGGTGGTGCTGTAGAGACGGCATTGCACATCTACCTTGAGGAGTGGGCGACGAGTGTGGTGAGTCGAGCGACCTTCAGTCTTTCCACAACGTATACTGACAATGCCATAGGGCTCCCGCGAGCAACTAGCAATCGCAGCCTTTGCCTCCGCTCTCCTGGTAGTTCCCACAACTCTTGCTGTCAACGCCGCAAAAGACTCCTCCGAACTCATCGCTCAGCTACGCTCCCGCCATGCGCTATCACAACGGACCTCAGACCCGATCCCGCATCCTCACAAAGGTCCTTCAGACCACAACACGCCTCCTCCTGCGACGAAGACCTCTGACGCCGATGCTAAGGCGCTGGCAAAGGCGAAGGGGTACAAGAACTATGGACTAGATTTGACCCGGGGCAAGGTGCACGACACATTGAAGGCGGGTGTTGTGGAGCCCACCATGAGCAAAGTCAAGCAGTTGAAGAGTGCTGTGGAGGCTTGTGTGGCGATCATGAGGATCGATACATTAATCAAGTTGGATCCTGAGGTCAGAGGCGATCCGAATGATGGGCATGGCCATTGATGAGGTTTTCAAACAGCCTCTTGTACGCTGAGCCGGAATGCGCATGAGAATATACGTAGATCATGAAGAGCTAGCAATGGCAGTATGTCACAACGACTACTGCGGTCCAAGGCCTTCGTGTCTCAACATTGAGCATCCATGTCACCTCCTTTCATCATGCCAAGGAGACGCTAGCAGACGTCCGGACTTCTTCCGCTATGTCGCGTGCAATGTACCAAAGTTCTCCGAGACTCTCATGCATCATCCTTTATTTCTTGTAATCTCATCTGGTGCTGATACATTGCGTTGATCTGGGGTGTTGTGGAGCGCTCTTTCCCTTTCTTGTCCTTCACGCGCCATAACAGCAGTGGCGACTATGCTCGCTCGGCGTCACACATCCCAACTCCTCGCCGCCTCCTTCGCCCAGCTGAATCTCCCATGGCTCGCCCCAGCACAGCTCCGATGGACGGCCACACAAGCCGCAGCAGCGACTACACAGCCTGTCCTCCGACCCCGGAAACGCAATGGCTCGAGAGGTGCTTCCACTCGACAGGCGCAAGTGCGGCAACTCGCCACAGCTGCAGACGCATACACTCCATCACAGGCCGCGCAGTATCCTCCGCCTGGCTATCGAGCTGCGTCGCCGTTCAAGAGCTCGGCGGATCTGAACGTGCCCTGGGACGCTAGCAGTGTGAAAGCGAGTCCGCCGCTGTCGAGTCTGCGGCCGGTAGGTTTGCCGGTGCTTATAGATACGAGTACGATGGAAGAGGAGCCTACGATACGGGTGCAGAGCGGGATCGTGGGGACGACGCAGGATCTGGTGCAGCATCTACATACTAGCCTGAGGGTGGGACGTATGGATCGGGCGGAGAACATTGTGAAGAGGCTGGCGGAGATGAATGGGAGTGCGAGTCCGGAGGTTGTGCATGCGCATGCTGTGTTTCTGGAGGGTATGCTAGGGGAGCTCTTGGGTCTGTCGCGGGGATCGAAAGATGAAGTGGCATTAGCGGGGAAGATGGCGCATTGGTTTGAGGTCGAAATGTATGGGAAGGGAGTGACGCTGGAGTCAGAAATGCTTGTCACAATGATAAGAAGCAGTCTGAGAGTCCAGTCGGCTTCTTCGCGGGATCGCGCCGTTCGAAGGTTCGTGGAGATGGCAAGGCAGCTTGGGGATGAGATGCATGACGAAGTGCTGAATGCAGAGGATTACGACGACAACGAGTTTGCACTTCTCGGTGCGGCGACTTCGGAGTTCTATGAAGAGATTGAGGAGGAGCTGCCTGCGAGTCAAGACTTGAAGCAAGCGGTGGCTGAGGCACGAGAGACCATGATAAGACCCGATAAGGTCTCCTCTGAGGAACTGCCCGAAGTGCTGGCGACGGAGCAGAAGGGCGAGGGCCTGGAGTACATCAAGAAGGCGATGCAGGCTTTCACGGACTCGGCACTTGTAAATCCAGGAGCGACAATCGAGGAGCAGCGCAAGCTTGCGGACCAGCGGCAAGTCGAGATGGAGAAGAACTCGGCAGACATTGCATTGGAGCGATGGCGCAAGGCCGACGAAGAGCTGCGGAAGATCGGTATTATAAGCTCAATGCAATCGAAGCCTGTGGGAGCACTGATGTGGCAGTGGTTTACTGCTCTTATGCCCGTTCTAGAGCAGGAGCTCGCGGAGGTGAAGAAAGTCTTGGCCACTCCTAGTTCACGGGATCTTGATCGCTTGAGCTACGGACCATACTTGGAGATCTTACCGTTGCGTAAGATTGCCGCGAGTACGATCTTGCACACCATGGGCATCATCACGCGGGGCAAGGACCACCATAGCAGCGCCTATCAGACGGAAGCCAAGCTAGGCGTGCTTACGATAAGTCTCGGGAAGGCCATTGAACAGGAGTGCATTGTGGCAAACGCATTCAAGACTACGAAGGGGCGCGAGCACAACAATACCGCTCGCCAGCGTCGGAGAGCGAGCAACAACCGACGCGGTCAGAGGAGACTACAAGCAGCGGCATCGGCTAGCGACAAGAGCGCCGAGCAGAAGCTGAAGTACTCCGAATGGCCCAGCCAGGTCAAGGTCAAGCTCGGCGCGATGCTACTCTCGAAGCTGATCGAGACGGCGCAGATGCCCGTGACGAAGACGCATCCGAGGACCAAAGCGAAGATCACGCAGATGCAGCCGGCGTTCCTGCATCGTCAGAAGTACATGAATGGCAAACGGTTCGGCATGTTCACCCCAAACCCGGCACTGGTCACCAAAGTGCAGAGCGAGCCGATCACGAGTCTGATGGCGAAGCGCATGCCCATGATTGTGGAACCAAAGCCTTGGACCGGATGGCAGGAAGGAGGGTATTACCAGTATCCCAGCTCGATCTTACGATTGACGAACGGTGAGAAGAGCGCGAAGGACTACTTTACGGCGGCTCACGAGCAGGGCGATATGAAGCAGATCTATGCTGGGTTGACTGCGCTCGGTAAGACGCCTTGGAAGATCAACCATGATGTGCTAAAGGTGCAGCTTGAGGCTTGGAATTCCGGCGAAGCGATCGCGAACTTTGCACCGTTACATCCGCACATTGATGTACCTGCTGAGCCTGAGCCATCGACTGATCCGTCCCCGAGACGGAGATGGCTTACTGAGGTTCGCGAGATCGAGAACAGGAAGTCCGGGTACCACTCGCAGCGGTGCTTTCAGAACTTCCAGCTTGAGATCGCGAGAGCGGTGGCGAACGAGACGCTGTACTTCCCGCATAATCTGGACTTCCGAGGGAGAGCGTATCCGATCCCGCCGTATCTCAATCACATGGGCGCGGATAATGCACGCGGTCTACTAGTCTTCGGAGAAGGCAAGCCGCTGGGCGCAGAAGGTTTGCGATGGCTGAAGATACATCTCGCTAACGTTGCTGGGTATGATAAGGCCAGTCTGCAAGAGCGGGAGGATTACACCATGGCTCGTCTGGACGACATCTATGACTCGGTGCGGAACCCGCTGAATGGCAAGCGGTGGTGGCTCAAGTCTGAAGATGGATGGCAAACGCTTGCTGCTTGCTTTGAGCTGGTTGCTGCACTGGACTCTCCGGATCCACATGCTTTCGTCTCACATTTGCCTCTGCATCAGGACGGTACCTGTAATGGTCTCCAACATTACGCTGCACTTGGAGGCGATAAGGTTGGCGCTGCACAGGTCAACCTCGAGCCCGGCGACAGACCTGCTGATATTTACACTGCAGTGCTGAACAGTGTCAACGAGGCTGTCGACATCGATGCAGCGAAGGGGGACATCATCGCGAAGGCACTGCAAGGTAAGCTCACCAGGAAAGCTGTCAAGCAGCCTGTTATGACCAACGTGTATGGTGTCACATTCTACGGCGCGAAGGAGCAAGTCGAGCGCCAGCTTCGCGAGCTCATCCCTGACTTGCCACGGTATGGCCCGATCAACTACCTCGACCTGTCACACTACGTTGCCAGCAAGATTTTCGCCTCTCTAGGCTCAATGTTCACCGGTGCTCAAGCGATACAGACATGGCTCGGTCAGGCTGCAGATCGCATCTCAACGTCTTTGACTGCCGAACAAATCGAGCGTCTCACGTCCGAGAATCCGACGGAACCTTCAGCCGCTTCGAAGGCCATCGCCGGCTCCAAATCTGCGGTTCCCCTTCATCGCAAACGCGGGCCAAAGACTAAGGCAGTCTCCCAGGACGTCTATTCGCCAACAGGCCTCGTGGGTCAAGATAGGCTCCTTGTCAAGTCCGCCAAACCTCTCTTCAAGTCTACCGTTATCTGGACAACGCCTCTTCGCTTGCCCGTGGTTCAACCCTACCGCAAATCCACCTCCAGCTCGGTGACTACTTCCCTCCAGCTCATCGCGCTGCAAGAACCGCAAGTCTGGGATCCGGTATCCAAGCGGAAGCAGCTGCAAGCTTTCCCGCCGAACTTCATCCACAGTCTGGACGCCACCCACATGCTTCTCAGTGCGCTGAAATGCGACGAAGTGGGCATGACGTTCGCGAGTATTCATGACTCGTTCTGGACTCACGCGAGCGATATCGGTCGGATGAGCGAGGTATTGAGGGATGCATTCGTGGCTATGCATAGTGAAGACATCATCGGACGACTACGAGAAGAGTTCGTGACGCGGTACAAGGGGTGCATGTACATGGCTTCTTTCTCGGGCAAAAGCGCGGTCGGACATGAGATTTGCAGGGTGAGGAAAGAGCTGAAGAGCTCACTGCAAGGAAAGTCTGGCGAGCTCGCCCTCGAAATGGAGAGACTGAAGCTACTCGTAAGCGAAGACGCGGAGGAGCGAGCAAAGGGCGAAGCTATGGTCACACCCGGCAGCCTTGCCGCTAAGTACACCGACATCTCCGCCCAAGCTGTACCCGCCGATATGGCTGGCCAGACTCTCGGCGCCATTCCAGGTCAGCCTACGCCCGTCAGCGCTGCGTCTGAGGATATTGACTTTGATAACGCGGATGTGGAGGCCACGAACACGGATGCTGATGATCTTGATGCTAGGGTGCTTGTTGAGGGTGAGGACTCATTGGAGGCGCTCAAGACGAAGAAACAGTCGATCAAGGATAACAAGGTCTATGTGTGGCTGCCACTGGAGTTTCCGGCTGTGCCTGAGAAGGGAGGCTTTGATGTGAGGAGGCTTAGGCAGAGCAAGTATTTCTTCCATTGATGGAGTGGGATGTACGGCAAGAGATGGAGATATGGCGTTTTGGATTTGTGAGCGGTTGGGTTGTAAGAAAAGGGTCAGAGGCATAGCGAGGGTGTTTGTGAGATACTGTACGATACCATCGTCGATCTGTCGGGGACTATGGAAGTGTAAATATGTCAGAGTGTAGATACTAGAACATCTCCATTATTACCACCCTCCAGCATATCCCCAACTGTATGCTGTATCTCAGGCCCTCCATTCTCTATTCCCGCTCATATGATCTGCGCAACCGCGCCGTCGTAGCTCCGAGCCGTTGACCGGAGACGCTCGCTGCTCGTGAATCTCGCTTCGCGCAACCGAGCAAGCGCCAGAAAATCCAAAATCCACGTGCTCGGTTAGAGAGCGACTCCACTTTGGAGCATCCCCAACGTCCGTGCATGGTCCTGCTCTGTGGGTTGGCCAGTCAGTCGGGTTCTGCGTTCCTCGACTTCTTGCATTGCTGCACTGTGATACTCGTTATACGCGTGTGTGTGTGAGTGAGTGGCATTGAGACGACTATGTCGGGACTTGAGAGGGAAGCACTTGCGCCGATGGACGAGGGGATCGAGGATGTGCTGGCGGGACCATCGCAAAGTGGGGAGCTGGAGGTGACTGCTGCAACACGCAGAGGTAGTTTGGGACGAGCATTAGAGAGAGTGAAGAAAGTCGTTCGGCGACGAGGAGGGAAGAGGAAGGCTGAGTTCTCGCCATCGGTCGCGCCACTGCTACAAGCAGACTTCCCGACACGATTGGAAGGTGGCATCCATACACCATTGCGATCACAACGATCAGACGAAGAGGCAAAGGCCACTGCAATATTCCATTTCGGCGCATCAATGGAAGTCGACAAAGCCTCTACCACTTCACTGCTCCTGCCTATGCGGCGGTCGTCACCCATGTCCTCCCCGTCTGACTCCCTGGACGATAGAGCCAGAGCGCTCTTCGCGCAATATGGCGTCGCGTACACATCCCTACGGCGCAATACTGAAGAACCACCGAGGAAGGTGAGACGGGTGGAGAAGCCTATCAGGATCCGATTGCGATGGAGTTGCCATGAATGTTGCAACCCGCTTGGGTTACAAGGTCAATGCGGAAGCTGTGGGCATCGCAAGTGTGGTAGAGTGTCAAGGAGCCGCCGAAGAAGGTGAGGGAGGTGATTGAGGGCGCGAAGGAGGGTGTCAAGGCGGATGTCGAAATGGGCAATGTGAAGGAGGTGACGAGGGAGTCTCATGCAGACTTGATCCAGCACCAAACAACGGCTGCACCGAGAACGGTACCTATACGGCATGTCTTCGATGGTAGACCCGAGCCTCTTGCGATCTTAGAGGCGAACGATCCGAACAGCAATTCGATGCTACCGCTGCTCAGTGCGAACTCGCCAATGCTAATGTACACCTTGAAGCCTAACGGACGAGGCGGCATGGACATGGTGCATCGCATCAGGAACGCACCTTTCATTGATCGGGTCTACAAGAAGCCGCGGCAACGAGTACGATGGACTTGTGAGCGGTGTCAAACGCCCTTTCGAGAGCACGAGGTTTGTCAAAGTTGCGATCACGCGAGGTGTGAGGACTGTCTACGAAATCCGTAAGTCATTCAGCCGTACAAGGGCCGTCAGAATGGTTCCAGCTGACAGTGACTACAGAAGTCAGAAGGGGAAGGCCGAACCGGATCCCATTGTGGTGAGACGGCTACAAGCCAGACTCGGACGTGCTGTGGCGCCAGAGATCGAGATGTCCACGAATGCCATGGCAGCAAGAAGCTAACGGAGATGCGTGGAGCAGCATCACTTGCGGAGGCGTTTGGGAAGCTTCACGAAGTACGGCGGCAGGTAGGATTCACAGGTGGCGAATCTCATCATTTGTACGTCTAATGTCTGCAAGTGCTGCAAAGGCACGTCGGAGGCTTCGTACATGAACTGCGGTGGCTTGGTGTTTTTGGTGATTCGGCTACGTAGTGCACGCATACGCTATCATCGATACTTTTCAATCGGTCTCATCATTCATCGCGCTATCATCCCGTCCATCAATAAACGTGCCCGAATGGCTGAGCGGGTCGTTGACGTCGCACACAACCATGATTCTAGACCTGCCAGACGGCTCGCCTATGCGCACCTCGTCGTTTCGGACATGGATGTCGCGTGCTCGACACGTTGCACACACGTTTTGTGGCTTTCGTACGATTCGAGCGACGTGCAGCATCACGTGCGCCCAATGTAGCCGTTTATCGCTAGACGCGGTTTTGCTTTTTGGCTTGAGCGGATAACGTCGGTGGTGGAAGAGCTTCTATCGCAAACTTGACTGTCGTTATCAACGCAACATCGAATTCGCGCACATATCGATCATAGCAGGCCAAATGCTATCCCGTTGGTCGAAGAAGGTAGGGCAGGGTCTTTCCTCGGAACATTTTGCGAAGTACGGACGTGTCTCCATTCCCTTGAATGTTTCAGCCAATCGAGATCCTTTCAGAGAGCACGATTACACGACACCCGTGTCTTTGGGTCACCTCTATTATCACTTCACCTATGCTTCCTAGGCGCGTTCACCCTCCAATTTAGAAAAAAGGCTAGAATACACACACTGCGATGGCGCTGGGGATCATTGACTGGGCGGAGAGTACGCTGCCACCAGCGCTCCCCCACAAAGTCGCATAAAGAAGCCCTGGTCACTGGAAACGAACGGTGAACAAATCCAAGAAGACCGAGCAGCACTCACGCTGTTTCCTGGGAACTGCGCATGCGACCAATTCAATCTCTCAAGAAGGTGACCCATTACGATGAAGTTCGGCCAAAACCTCCCCCACAACCAAGTCCCCGAGTGGGCATCCTCCTATATCGACTACAAGGCTCTCAAGAAGCTGATCAAAGCCGCCAAGCACGGCTCGGGAGAGGGCGAAGATGCTGATCTCGCGGGTATGCGGTGAGATTCAGCATTGGCTGCGAGACACCACCTAATGATCACCTAGGCTTCTTCTACACCCTCGATCGCCAACTCGAAGACGTCGACGCCTTCTACAATCGCAAATATGCCGATTTCTCGCGCCGCTTGCGCCTCCTGTACGAGCGCTATGGCGTCGCGTCCAAGCTGCCGGACGGCATGGATAAGGACGAGATGGAAGACCTCACCGGCACGCTGCTTGAACTGCGCGGTCAGTATAGAAAGTTACAATGGTACGGCGAAGTCAACAGGCGCGGATTTGTGAAGATCACCAAGAAGCTGGACAAGAAGATTACGTCTTCGAGGGCGCAAAGTCGGTACATGGCGTCCAAGGTCGATCCGAAGTCGTTCGCCACGAATGGGAAGCTGGCACAGGATATGAGAGGGATCAACGAGTGGTTGAGTACGCTGAATGAGGACAGGGGAGGGAGCGATGCCAGCTCAATCCATTCGGGAACGTCTGGTTCCTTGCACCGCGTGACGTCGAGGTCGAACATTCGCATACCGGCCGCGACGGTGGAGAGTATTGATGTCGCGGTTAAAGGCGATGATACGAATGGGATGATGGAACTCGTTGCGCAGGCTTCGCCGGATACTAGCTGTGTCGGCCACCAGAAGCTACTATTGGATCTTCTGCAAAGGGCTATTTCGTCTCGAGCTTACAGATGCATCGATGCGTTGCTCAAGCAGTGCACTTCGATCGATCAGGAGAGCGAGATGAATAGGCGAAACTGCCTGCATCGATTGATGATCAGTATGGGTCGCCTGAGGGCACTGGACAAGGCCGGCGCTGTCAATGGCACAATCGAGACAGCAAGAGTGCCGACCTATATCAATCCTGCTCAAGCGCCGACACGAGCACCAGATGCCTTTCAGGTGACAGAGCGAGATCCAGTCTTAACCATGGGTAGGGATGATCCTACTGTGAAAGTGCTTGTCTATGTGTTGGAGCGACTGGGTCCCTCGCAGCGCCATTCGGTGCTGACGAAGGATGTATATGGCCGCATACCATTGCACTATGCAGCGCAGTACGGGCTCGTTGCAGCGAGCCAAGAGCTCCTCAAACACATGCACTCTCGGAATATGCTCGATCTCTCGCGTGGTATCGACTCTGAACAGTGGCAGGATAGCGAAGGCAACGCACCACTACATCTCGCAGTGGCTGGCGGGCACTATCGTACGACCAAAGTCTTGCTGCTCGCTGAAGCCCATGTCGGTGACACCAAGTATGTCAACAACGTAGGCAAGCATGTGACGAAAAGCGGCGCTACGCTTGCTCTGGCAACTCGCAGGCATTTCCACCGCATCGTTCGACTACTCGTAGACTCTGGAGTGGACGTCAACTACCGCGATGACCAGTCGGAGACCGCGCTACACGTCGCAGCTAGGTTCGGCTTCACAGACTGCGCCCAGATCCTGCTCAGTGCGCCTGACGTCGAGATTGAGATCGCAGAAAGCACGTTCGGCTGGACGCCAGTCTTCATCGCATGTGTTGATGGCCATCTTGGCGTGCTGGAGCTGCTTATAACAGCTGGCGCCAAACTTTGCGGGCAAGACATCTCTGGGTGGAGTCCAAAGGAGCATGCTGCGCTCAGAGGTCATCTTGACATCGCGAAGCGACTTGCAGCTCTCACGCCCCCGCCAAAGTTGCATGATGTAGCTGAAGCGCTATCGAGACCTGCGTCGCCGCCGCCAAATGCGACATCTCTAGGAGATCGACGGTCCAACGGTACTACGAAAGAGACAAATGGTAGCTCACGGGTGCCAGAGCCTCTCAAAGAGTTTGGCCACAGGTACTTGGCTGACGAGGCTATGGTCTTGGTCAGCTTGGGCACCATGGACAATCGCAAAACGCTCGCGCCAGTCAATCTTGACGACATTGCACTCACAGATGCACATGCCACACAGCTAGACACTGCGCTCTCAGTGGTTGTGTCCGCGCAAGGCGCAAGCGGAGAACCGTCGATCATTGATCTGCCCATCCAAGAGAATATAAGCACGTCACCTGTGAGCTTTGCTACAAGAGACCCAACCAAAGTCAAACTGTACTTCGATCTCGTCCCGACATACGCTGGATCTACGAACAAGCCTATCGGTCGTGCGGTAGCAATGCTCTCTACTATCAAGCAGTCAGTGGGCTCGAAACGCATGCTTCTACAAGGCGACCTCAGCGTTCCCATCATGGCTGCAGACACGCTTGAGGTCATCGGCTCAATCAATTTCAACTTCCTCATCATCACACCTTTTAAGCACCCGAATATGAGCATCTCTGAAGATCAGACCTACTGGCGCAGTACCTCCACCATGGTCATCGGACACCGCGGCATGGGCAAGAACATGGCGTCTAAGACCTCCCTTCAACTCGGTGAGAATACAATACAGTCGTTCATCACAGCCGCAAACCTCGGAGCATCCTACGTCGAGTTCGACGTTCAGCTTACCAAGGACCACGTGCCCGTAATCTACCACGACTTCCTCGTCAGCGAAACAGGAGCAGACGTCCCAGTACACAGCCTGACACTCGAGCAATTCCTGCATATCAACAACGACACGTCTTCTCACCCAGCTTCGCTCTCCAGCTCACCAGATGACGAGCCAATAGCCAGCAGCGGCACCAGCACTCCCCGCTTCCGCCCACAGCGATCATACTCGCTCAGCGGCGGTCCCAGTCTCCCAAATCCCTCAGCGATGCGCGATCGCATGAAGCACACCCGCGACTTCAAAGCCAAAGGCTTCAAGGGCAACTCACGAGGTGACAGTATCCAGTCGCCCTTCGCGACGCTCGAGGAGATGTTTCTCAAGCTACCGACATCTATAGGCTTCAACATCGAGATGAAGTACCCCATGCTCTTCGAATCCGAGGAGCAAGGCATGGATACTTATGCCGTGGAGCTGAACTCATTCGTGGATACCGTTTTGACGAAAGTCTACGACCTCGGCACAGGACGCAACATTATCTTCTCGTCGTTTAACCCGGACATCTGCTTGCTCCTATCGTTCAAACAGCCTTCCATCCCGGTGCTCTTCCTCACAGACGCTGGCTGTGAGCCTGTCGGTGACATACGCGCGTCCTCACTGCAAGAAGCAATTCGGTTTGCGAGTCGATGGAAGCTACTGGGCATCGTGAGCTCAGCTGAACCGTTAGTGCTATGCCCAAGGCTCATCAGGGTAGTGAAGGAGAGTGGGCTGGTATGTGTGAGCTATGGCACATTGAACAACGAGATCCACAACTCTAAGTTGCAGGCTCAGGAAGGGATTGATGCTGTGATTGTGGACTCTGTACTAAAGGTGAGAAAGGGGTTGACGGATGGGGAAGCCGGGTTGGCTGTACCCATCAAGGCTGAAGGGTTGAAGGTAAATGGAGATGGGCCGAGGACAGACAGACTCACAAACGGCGTGGCGGCTGTTAAGGTCACCTAAGACAGATATCTAAGGCGTACTGAGCATTCGGCGTTTTGGAACTGGGCACGGATTGGAAATGCTCGCACTACATATAGATGCTTGAGCATGGGATATACATTTGTTGCCACAGCTATCGCTACAACAACGATCTAGCACGATCTTGCCAGCTACAATCACACTAATAATACAAGCGTTACATTCGTAATTCATCAGCCATCTATACCCATTCAGCCACGTCTTCCCCTTCGCGCCACCACATCATTCCTCTACAGTGATCTTGCGTCCCTTACTCTTCGGCTCGACATGTTTCGGCGGAGGTCTCATGGTCTTCAACAACGAAGGTATGCGCTTCATCTTGCTCAGTCCAACTCGAAGGGGGACTGCTGAAGACTTCTCGATGGGCGAGTGTGAAACTGGCCCGTTCTTGCCGGGCAGAGGTTTGACCGGAGTGGAAGCTTGCGCCGCGGCCTTCATCGCTGCGGCCGGTTTCTCAGGAGGCGTTGAGGTCGGTGCCTTCGTCGCCTCCGGACGATCCGTCTTCGGTGCGGAAGCGGCGTCGATATCTGCAGTCTCGTCGTCGTCATCTACCGCAATCAGCTCTGTGGTCTCGATCGCATCGTTAGTCTTGGACGTAGCCTTTGCAGGCCGTCCCCTTCCGCGCTTCTTAGGCGCTTCATCGACTGCTGGCTCCTCGGTCCCTTCCAGTGCAACAGCCGAAATAGCACTCTCCTCGGGCCGCTCGTCTGCAACGAGATCGGCAGACTTGCGGCCCTTCTTGCCTTTCCCAGCAGGAAGCTGTGGCATCACAGGCTCAGTATCGATCGCAAGCTCGTCCTCCTCGTCATCTGAGATCACACGCTTCGCAGCGCCTCGCTTCGACGACGCCTCCGGCTCGACCTCCACTGGCTGGAGAGCCGACTTTCGCTTCGCTTGCTGCTGACTCAATGTAGGCGTCTTGTCCTTACCCTTGAAGTCTACGTGATCCTCGTAGATGGTGGTGTGACTGCGTCTTGCTTTCGAGGACGCTTTGGCCTTGGCCTTCGCCTTCGGTGCTGGCTTCAGAAAGACACCATCGTCACTCTGCGGTGGTGTCGGGGAAGGCTTGACCAGTGAAGGTGCTGTCACGACGGGCGGTACAACATAGGATGTGGTGTCAGATCTCGTTGGTGCTGAATGCATCTTAGGATCACATCCGGGTCGGCTGAGTGCCTCCACAACGATCCCGTCGTCTTCGTCGTCGACAATGGTCCCCGCTGAGATAGCGGCCTTGCTTGACGTCTTGCGTTTAGCCGCTCGATTCGTGACCGCCGGTGGCTCATGAGCTGATGTTGTAAGTGCAGAGGCATCGTCAGCAAGGTCGGCGTTGGCAGTCTTGCGGCGCTTACTCTTCGCAGCCTTCTCGGGAATGGCGGAGAAGTCGAATGGAGGCTCTGCTGCTTGTGTAGCTCTTCGCTTGCTTGGTCTGGGGACGTAGCGCTCCTTCGGTAAGCCGATCGCCAAGTCTTCGGAGTTGAGAGCCTCGCTGGACGGTTCCTGAGTCTTGCGCTTACGACCACGCTCTGGCTTCGGCGGACTTGCTGTCGGCTGCACCTCAAAGGCTGAGCGCTTTGCCTCACTGACATCGATTTGCACGACTGGACTAGACGCACGAGGGATCCGGGTCAGTACCTCAGCAGATCGCGAAGCTACAGCAATGGAACCGCCACTGTCAGCTGCCTCGCTAACGTCGGCTGGGGATTTGACGGTGCCAAGGGCTGCCAGTATTCTACTCATCATGTTCGGATCAATTCCGGCCTCACCAGTCGCTGTTTGCGTTGGCGCTTGGGATGTCTTGGTGGCATTTGTCTGAGCTGAGGGAGACCAGGGAAACGACGAAGACTTTGCTTGCTTGTCAGATGCTGTGTGACATGCAACAGAGGTGTCGTTAGCACCTCTGCTACCCAATGCTTCCTGCACGAGACGATCGTGTGATGATTCGTTGAACGCGATGGTGCTGCCACTGTCTCTGAACATGACCGCGGGCTCATGCTCGGCAAAGTCCGCCTCCAGACTACTGATTGGCAATCCGCTCGACTTCTCTCCCTGTGAGTGATCCGAGAACCGGACGGATCCTGAGGTGGTCGGATGATTCATTCCATTGGTGTCGACTTCGCGAAGCGGAGCCGTGGTTGACGAATTCTTCCGTCCGTAAGTTGCCAAAGTCTTGGTGCGTTTGCTTGCCTTTTCCGGGCTCCATGTGATGCCAGGCTCAGAAGTGATCTCCGTATGTCGGCGTTTCGTTGATTGTTGGACGGGTGAGCCAAGCGAGGCTCGCGTTTTAGCCGGTCCCACACCACTCGACTGCATCTCTTCTCCGGATGTGGGACAGAGGCTTTCTTGTGCGTCCCTGAGCTGTCTCTTGAGACGCTCTGCCGATGGATGTTAGTGTTCTCTGCATTCGCCACAGATGCTGATCATATCTACCAGTGGAGCCCGTGCTTTGACCAGCGCTCGGGAAGTTCGCCACGAGGTCTATGGTGTCCTGCGCTGGAACAATGATCTCTCCATCGTCGTCCTCCGAGTCGTACAGTATTGCCGGAGGCATCTCGCATGCCTGTCAGTGAGTGATATGTGAGTAATGCTCGTGTTAGGCTGCAAGCGCTTCGAGTAATGGCAGTCGCGTCATCTGGCGGAAAGAACGCGTCAGGTCGCGTCAATATCGCGTTCTGATTTCTAGAAATCGACGGCGAGTATCAAATATTATAATTGATGGTCTGACAAGATGTCGACACAAGGCGATACTGGCATACCTGTCTTACTGCTCGCTGAGGAGCAGCATCAACAATTTCGGCTTCTCGAGCTCCCACCGGAACTGCTCGAGATCCTAACCTCAGCCAATCCACCCACGTGAGACCAGCAATCGTGTTAAGATAACTTTCAACGCTAACACCACGACAGCCTGTACTTCAAGTCTCCGGAGGTCGCACTAGGAGAGTCCGCAGGCAATGCTGTTCTCTGCACGCACGACAAGACCTACAACATTCGACAGAAGAACTCATCGAACACAGTCTACGTACTGCAGCCCCACGTATCCAATGACGAGTCAGGCAAGCAACGGATACAGATTATCTCGCAGCCTCAGTCTAC
>JAVRRP010000432.1:0-18601 GCA_036872775.1 Oleoguttula sp. CCFEE 5521 | reverse complement strand
CGCCTTGACCTTGTAGGCGTCTATATAAGATTGAGGACTGAACATCTCACCAACGTAATGGCGTCCATACAGCAGAGCGTCGAAGATCTCCTCGAGGAAGCTGAGAAGCGCGCGCAAACCGTCAAAGCCGATCAGGAAAAGAAGTCCTCCGACCCCGCCGAGTTCACTGCAAACGCCGACTTTGTCTCCCTTGGCGATGTAGGAGACAAGAATGGCCAGCGGACGCGCGACCGTGGGCCACGTGACATCAGCGATCGCAGCAAGAGGTACTCAATCGGCGAAGACAAGCACAAATCCAATCGAGCGTCCAGAGATCTAAGCGAAGGTGCTACAAGTGATCGGGGCAGTGCTAATGGAAGTGTAAGGAGCAGGCGCAGGAGTCGCAGTCCCGTGAGGGATCGCCGCGACCCTGCGAACAAGCGCTATCGCTCCCGCGAGCGTGGCGGCGACTACTACCGCCGTGGCTCTCCTCCTCCCGACGACGACCGATACTACCGCCCCAGTCCTGGCAGCCGCGATCGTCCTCCTCGCGATGACAGGCGCAGCGACAGGCGCGATGACAGGCGCGACACTGGTGACGACAGACGTGGGCATGGGCGTGATGAGCCACGTCGCGATAACCGCGAGCGTCGCCGTACGCCACCCGAGCCGACTGATGATGAGCGTGATAGGCGTACCGTCTTCGTGCAGCAGCTTGCTGCTCGCCTCCGCACCAAGGAGCTGATCCAGTTCTTCGAGCAAGTAGGGCCGGTGAAGGAGGCACAGATCGTCAAGGATCGAGTGAGCAATCGCTCCAAAGGGTCAGTTCATGTGTTCCTTCTCTCACTCTTGATCACAGCTAATCTCATCCCAGTGTCGGCTATGTGGAGTTCAGGCAAGAGGAATCCGTTGAGAAGGCAATCGGGCTTACAGGACAGAAATTGCTCGGCATCCCCATCATCGCCCAGCTCACCGAAGCTGAGAAGAACCGCCAAGCACGCACTACCGAGGGCGTTGCTACACTGTCCAACGGCATACCGTTTCACCGCCTCTACGTTGGCAACATTCACTTCTCTATCACTGAAGACGATCTCAGGAACGTGTTCGAGCCTTTCGGCGCCCTCGAGTTCTGCCAACTGCAGAAGGATGATGGCGGACGCAGCAAGGGTTACGGTTTCGTTCAGTATGTACAACATCACCAAACATCATCAGCGCGATCACTGACAGGGTTTCCTTAGATTCACCGACCCCACTGAAGCTAAGGAGGCGCTTGAGAAGATGAACGGCTTCGAACTCGCCGGCCGTCCCATCCGCGTCGGACTCGGCAACGACAAGTTCACGCCCGAGTCTACCCACTCTCTACTTCAACGCTTCGGCTCACAAGCACAACAGGACCAGAAGCAAGCACAAGGCTCCTCTTTCTCTGGCATGGGCGGCCGTGGCGCCCATGCCGGCGGTACTGGTAACTTTGACCGCGCTGGAGGCAAGGACGCTGAGAAGTCGGGTGGCGCAAGTGCGCTCGACGATGCTGATGTAACAGGAGTCAACTTCTCCAATTACTCTCGCGACGCACTCATGCGCAAGCTCGCTCGTACTGAGGAGCCGGAGACTGCTAAGATCACTCCCACGATGCAGACAAAGAAAGCTGTGATGGACGAGCCGGCTCCGAGCCGCTGTGTCCTGCTCAAGCACCTCTACGATGTCAATGCGTATGTCCATCACTTCCAGCCCTCCTATCAATCCACTGACACCTCTTTTAGCACCAACGAGCCCGGCTGGCAGAAGGAGCTCGAGCTTGACGTAAAGGAAGAATGCGAGGAGAAGTACGGCCACGTCGTTCACATCGCCGTTCCTCCCGGCTCCACCGATGGTGAAATTTACGTCAAGTTCGACCGCGTTCAAGGCGGCGAGAACGCTATCAAGGGATTGCAGGGAAGGCTGTTCGCGGGCAACCACATCACGGCGCAGTATGTTGTGGACGCGGTCTACAACATGAATTTCCCCAAGGCGAGCAGTCTGTGAGTATACCCTCTTCCATGTGCGTGCGTGATGTCAGCGGTGAGCGGCAGCGTTTTGGCAGCCGTGACAACTTTGGCAAATTTGATTGCCACTCTGGACGATCGATCGCCTCGTGTGCGAACGTTGTACTTGCTGGCGTGGGACAGTAAAGCAACAGGGGATTGTTCATGGCTGAGAGCTTCTCGGAGGCAATCTCAGAGCAGCTTCTGTGGGATACATGGGATTTGGCGTTGGACGCTAGAGCGGGTACGCATTCTGCGCGACCGGCATTGAGTCAGCTGTCGACCATTGATGATCAACGATGCGGTCGTGGGATGGATGGGCGAAGAAGTCACTGAGTATCCCGCTTTTCTTGTGTCCTCGCGTGTATCAAATAGCAGACATTACACTACCTCACCCATAAGCCGTCCATCACTGTCACCACAGCTCGTGGCTTCAACAGCTGCCGTGCATGCGTGAGTCTTATCGCTCTATCGCTGGCGCACCTCAACGTGTTGTCGTCATGTAATCCGGTGATGTGACCTGGCTGAGTATACGCATCCCAGTGTCCCTCTCACTCTCTATCGGTGTCAAATTCCCTGCTCTCTGCTTGATTACTCCGCCCAGTCCATTGCGTGGGTGAAACAAATTCCGCCACGCCCAAGTCCTTCGTCTGGATCATTGCCCACGAGATCCGCAACTCGTGCCAAAATGACAATGTAGTCATGCGACTTCCCACGCTACTGGTCGTCAGCACATCAGTCCTGCTTCTCTCCCCCCTCCTCTCCTCCTCTCTACATCTACATCATACCTTCCTTTCCACCTAACCCCTGTGGTCAGTCACATCAAGTCGCTAGCCATGTAAGCTCTCAGCGACATCGAGAGGCCGGCATGCTGAACAGCGCCAGACTTCTCAGCGTTTGATCTGGTCTGCCTGGCTCGACATCTGTGATCGCATGCTGGAGGCTGGTTCTTCAAATGCTCTTGCGTGAACAGGAAGGAGATGTCGCCACCCTCCCTGTCATCGCCCACGAAGCAGCTTGATCTCCAATGCCGGCCTCCCTGGACTAATCCGAAGGCCTCACTTGACCATTCAAGCAGTAGTGCCGACGGGCGGTGCGTACAAAGGGCAGGGATGTAATCAAGGTATGCTGGTGACTTGCGTCGAACTGGACGCTTCCTGTCGAAAAGCAATGATTGTTATGCTCTACCCCAAGTATGAGAGGATGCGTGGCATGAGTTGCAGCCAGTCCAGCACTCAGGCGAGTTGCGCTGGGACCGCAGCTGATCTGTCGACCCTGAGAAATGGCCAGCTTCGGCTCCTCCATCCGTAGGCTGCGCTGAGATCGTCAAGGAGACTTGGATATGATACTGTGCTCCTGCCCTGCACGAGAGTATGAAGCTTCAGCTCAACCCTGGGCCCTCATCTTGACCTGAGACGTCCGGGACCGCTGGAGTGGCTTCGCACCGAGTGCTGGTTTTCTGGCTCGTTCCGCGACTGCGATTACGATGCCGCGCGGTTGCAGATTTCAGCATCAATGGCTTGTGTAACTGTCGCATCTGGTCTTGTCGCCGTGAATCTTGGGGCCTCTCGACTCCTGAGGATCCGCGTGTCGTTCTAGACGCGTGCGAGGGGATCTTCGTTGTCTGAACTGCGCTATGGTCTCCGCGGGTCGTGTTGTCGACTCGACGTTCTCCACCTAGACTTTGTTGCCGCTTGAGGGTCACCTGAAGGTCACCCCCTCGGATGTGGTGAACATCGTTACCGCCAAGGTCGAACACAAGAGACCAAAGGGCATGTTGCCGCCCATGCACAGAAACCTGTATCATATGCAAGTATCTTCGTCGGCCTTCGGAAGTGCTCCCCTGGCTTCTGCTGGAGTGGAAAGCTACGCGTTCAAGACAGTGAACTCTCACAACTGAGGAAGGCGCGCAACGTGGACCACCCGCTCCTGCCTCGACTCCAGCACTACACCCGCTATTCGCCACACACATCAACAACGCCATCAAGGCATACACGCACGGCACCACAAGACCACAGCTCAACATATCGACACGGTCCATCACCACAATAGTAAGGCCATCACCCCTTCACCTTATTGTCTCCTCCCCGCGCCGTCATCACATGCTGATGTCGTCGTCCAGAACGGGAATAGCTGACCGCCGCTCTTGGCACGGGCTCACCGCCCACGAAGCGCTTTTGAATCTCCGCTCCTCTGCTTTCACTTTCTTTCACTCCCACCCACACACAACACATGAACAACACCCTATCTTGGTCGCACACTGTCCGCCACGCCGCCGAGATCTCTCGTAAGTACTTACACTACCCCCTACTACCCCTCTTGCTGCTTTGTGAGTGTTCCCTAACCGCCGCCATCGCTAGATAACTAGGTGTCGCCACCGCCGAGTGACGCCGAGCCTTCACTCCGGCTCCGCGTTTACGCTTGTTAGGCGTAAAGACCTACTACTCTCCCCCTACACTACGCTCCGCCGAGCGCTACACGTCGACGTCTCTTGGCGTCACGCGTGCGCACCTCACCGCCTCGCCAAGATCAGCGGCCTTAGGCAACATGTCTAATTTCCAAGGCAATATGTCTGCGTATCATTACAACAACGGCAAGAACGAAGGCGAGAGATACGGTGCCAATCGTGCTAGCGCTCCCACACCCACATCGAGGTAATTTCCCCTTCTCTCTCTCTCATCCTCTCCAGCACACATCTGACACTGCGCTCTCCAGATACCATCTCACACAAGACGTAACCATCGACATCTCCCGCGACCCAGACGCACAGCGTCTTCATCAGTCAGGTGGCACCTTCCAGAGTCCATCCAGCGGTACCCTCACTCAGTATCCCGCGACCGCTCCTCGTCCGAGGGCACCACTTATCCACCCCAGTCCGTTTTACCAGAACAATCCCGCTAGCTCGGTCATCATTCTCACAACACCCACCAACCGCACGCGTCCTGCGGTGACTGCCACTCCGCCAAACACGCTCGCCAGCCCACATCCTGCTCCTTCAACCGCGACGCGTGCTGCACCACCGAGTGCTACAGTCACAACAAATACCCAGGCCGCCACAGTCACATCCCCTTCTAGGCTTCAAGATCCAGTCTGGGACAGCTGGAACGCACCTCCTCCGGCTCTGCCAGCACCAGCGAGCAACGCGTACGTTCCGCCTCACGCACGTGCTGTGCGCAACGTCCAGAAAGCACGCGCCGTCGTCATGTCCAACAATGGGGGCAACACTCCGACGACTTCTGGCCACACCAATCAGGCCATCACCGCGCCTGCTCCTGCTGATGTCGATCTAGAGCAAGAAGTCATGGTACTGAGAACCAACTCTCGTGCCGCGACCAACGAGTTGCGCTTCTATCATGAACAGCTTCATGGCCAAGCAGTTCTGATGTATCAGGACATCCGCGACCTTGACGGCAGGTCTACTGCGCAGCAGATGACGCTCAATCACCACGATGGGCATCTTCGCAACGTCGCCAACAACATGAACGGACTTCTTGCCCGCGAGGGCAGGCGCGACAACGCACTGGCTGCCAATGCTGAGACCATCGTGCAGCTCAACGCTCGCATTCAAGCCCTCGAGCTCCAAATCCAGCAAGCTCCCAACTCTGGTGACAGAACCTTCAACCCATACCAGAACCAGCCAGTACACGCTCAGCAGCCACGCGCGCAGTACTCACAAGCTCAGGCTGCACACTTCCCCGCCCGTCAGCCCGCGCAGGGTCACAACGCTGCGGCGGCCCAGGCCTATGGCGCGCAGCAGACCACACCTACCCGCCAACACAACCACGTCGCTTCCACTACTCCGGCGTCCACTCAAGTCCTCCAGCGCTCCGTCTCGGGCAGTTCATCGCTGGATCCCGAGGCTGGCTCCTATGCTGGCTCCCAGACTGGCTCTATGGTCCTCACCACGCCAACCCAGCTCGACGACGTCCTCCCCACTGCCAGGCCTCTTGGACAATGCTTTAACGATCTCGCCGTCAAGATGGAGACCTTCGTGGGGAAGTTCCTCGTCGCCGTCCCGCTCCAGTACGTCGAGGACCCTAGAAACCTCAACATGAACAACCCCATCTTCCAGGCCTGTCGCCGCCATATGGATCACTTCCAACAGCCCAAGAAGCTTCTCAAGGATGAGCCACATCGTAAGCTGTTGTTCACTGGCGTCATGAACCGCTTCGTCCACGACGAGATCCTCACAGTGTGCATCGTCGATGGCTTCGCCCACGAGCACAGCGCACGCCTCAAGGAGGTCTTCGACAGGGAGACCGCTGCCCCAAAGGACCGCACTGGTCTCGCACGCAACTTCTCTCAGCGTGATGCGCTGGCCAAGGAGCGCTCGGAGCTTGCCAACCAGATCGCCTACTCCACCAACAGCGGCTATCACGCCTACCTCAAGAATCGCTCGCTGGTCTACGCCAACCAGTGCATCGAGCTCATGCGCCCCGTCATCAAGCCTGAGGAGATCGAGACCGCTCGCCATGAGCTCTCCCGCATCTTTTGGGAGGCTCTCCGCTTCGCTAGTCGCCTGCGCACCGAGCGTAACTTCTTCCAGTTTGAGTTCTGGAACTCCGCTGTGGCGTTCAGCCATGAGCAGATGGTTCACCGCAACCCGGAGTACGCTGGGCAGCTGCTCAACCAGCAGCCATCCCCGTATGTTGTCATGCACACCGTGGTGCCACAGTTCAAGGAGAAGTGTTTCAGCAATGGTACGGTCACTGGAGACATTCACGGCAAGATCGAGGTGGTCGTGGGCCCTCGCCAGGGCAACATTCGCTCTTAGGTGGGGAGAGAGTGGTAGAGTGAGTGATGAGAAGGGAGTGCTGGTGCTTTCTGGAACGACGGAGACTTGCTTTTGCTGCTTTGACTGATGAAGTACTTGCTTTGAGGGGAGTGATGGCTGATGGCTCAGCGATTGATGATACCATGTGCCGGGAGAGGCACGTGGATGCGAAAAGTTCTTGCTTTGAGGGGGTAGATGGCTGATGGTACAGCGGCTGATGATACCACGTGCCGGGTGAGGTACGTGGATGCGAAAGTTCTTGCTTTGAGGGGGTTAATGGCTGATGGTACAGCCGCTGATGTTTCACGTGCCGAGAGAGGCACGTGAATGCGAAAAGGTTTGCTCGTGCGTTCTGTAAGATAGTTGGTATGAAAGGCCGCGTGCCTGTAGCTAAATCTCCGTGGTTTCAATCCCCTTTCTTGAGGTAACATCATGAGCACTGCGAGTGTCGGTTTCCGAAGAGTCCGGCGACGAGAAGCAGAAACGATAACAGCACGGGAACAAATAGACTTGCTCAAAGTTTTGGTGAAATATATCAGTTGCTCTAGAAAGTACTCGGTCCTATCGACCACTCACGCCCACGCTTTGTTTCCCACATGCATCTAGTGGAACTTGCCAGCAATGCACTTGCTCACAAGCGGCACATCAACATACTTGCCACCACTGAGCGTCGGCGTCTCAGCGAGCGTGTAAGTGCTATCGAACGCACCAGCCGACCAACCAGTCCAGCCCAGGAAGACGTCCGAGTAACTGTTCAGCACATCCAACTGACTGCACACATACTGCAGGCAAGAGCTGTCGTTCGGGCCACCACCAGTCTCAGTGAGGATAGCCTGGCGCTTGTTCGTCCTGAGCCAGTTGCCGAGAGTCTGAAACGCAGCGGCGTTGTCGGTAACGCAGTTGGTGTGTGTGCCCGAGTTGTCGGAGTCGAGGTACTTGTGCACGTCGAAGATGAGATTGGTCGTGCTGCCGTCGAGGTTCTTGACAGCGAGGAGATCTGGGCCGGAGCCGTTGGAGATGAACTGCGCGGCTGAGGTGTAGTCTGAGCCGGGCATGAGGATCTTGTTGCCTGTCGCGCCTGCCTGGCGGATGGCAGTGACGGCAGCCTGCACAGACTGGGCCCAGGTAGCGACGTTCAGGTCGTGGGGCTCGTTCATGAGGCCAAAGGCGACCTTGGTGTTGCCCTTGTACTTGGTAGCAAGCTGCGACCAGAGCGAAGCGAATTGGGCGTTTGTTGGACCGCCCTGGCCGATGATTCCGCCGTTCCAGCGGGCGTAGTTGTGGATGTCGACGATGCACAAGGCGGCACCCGCGCTCAGGCAGCCTTGGACGAGGTTGTCGTAGTTTGCGAGGTTCGCGCTATTGAGCGTGCCACCGAGCTGGTTGTTGACGAGGTACTGCCAGCCGACTGGGAGACGGAAGGCGTTCAGGCCATCGTCAGTGACGAAGTGCTTCATTTGGGCGATGCCCGATGAGCCAGGGTTGACGTTGGTGGCGGTGTTGCAGGTGCCATCAGTCCCGCAGCCGAAGTCGAAACCTATGGTTGTGTTAATTATTGTTGTGCCTGCCGTGATGCTGCTGCTGACTACTCACCAGCAATGTTCACACCAGCATACTGGACCTTGCCACTTGAGGATGGAGCAGAGGTCTGCGAGCCACCAGCTGAGGTCGTGGTCGTTGCCGCGCGGGTCGTTGTAGTCGCAGCCTTGGTAGTAGTGCCAGAGCCGGAGCCGGAGCCTGGCACACACTGAGAGTAGTAAGGGTTCGAAGCAACGCAGGTGTATCCAGACACGCAAGTAGTGGCGCCCGACCAGCCTTGGCCACCGCACTGCGAGTACGCAGCGCCCTGGGCAGCCACAGTACCAGCTGCAGCTGCAACAGCGAAGATGGAGTTCTTCATGATGAGAAGATGGAAGAAAAGAAGCGTGAAGAGAGTGGCGCGCTTTTCGATGAGGCTGATGAAAGACTTGAGGAACGAAAGGCTACTGCGCAGGGACGAGGTAAATAATATATATACCTGTCGGCATAGCTGCCCGGCGAAGCCTCCATCTGTTAAGGACAAGCTTTGGAATTGCCCCCAGGATTATGCTGTGACAGATGGTTCTGTCAAGCAAGACCGCCATGCGGGCGGACCGCCGGGAGCAGATCGAATGTTTGATATCAAGGATCTCCACAGCGCCAGCGAGATCTAGACAAGGAAGCCGGGACAGCAGGGCGTGTCCAAGCGCCATCAACGGCCACATTCGTCTCGAGGCCACAGCCACGCGCGGATGATGTGCATATTCACGCAATTCGAAGTCGCCACAACGTCAATCATCTTCCTGTATGAGGGTGGTCGCAGAAGCCCGGGCCAAACCCAGCGACCGGCTGGGACAAAGTAGTGCGGGCACAGCAGATGTCACCTGGCTCCGGACGTGATGGCCCCGTGTTCGGTTCTGGACACGGCGCGTCGCAAGATCGGTCCACCGCACTTCGGCACTGTAGTCAGGAGGTCGTCTCTGCCGTGTATCGCTGTTTGCGAATGCAGTAGCGCTGTAGTTCTCAACGGCGTGTCAGTTCGCCACCGGCTGGAGATGAGGAGGACGAGGGAAGGGGTCCGGTTGTTTGTCTCAGGTGCCAAGCGAGCCGTGTCTCAGGACCGACTACGATCGAGGGCTGCGTGCGTTCTACAATCTCGATTGCTAGCGCTCGAGTGGAGGAGATCCTATTACGGCGAGCCATTGTTTAAATTTTTCTATTCGAGGTAGTACTGCACTTGTCGAACACATCACCAACGATGTCGAGTGTCAAGTGTAGAAGCTATGGTGACCTCGGGTTCTGAGCTCCCCGTGTACCCGACCTCACGCCTCTGCCCCTCCATTATGTACATCTCTTTTGCTGTAATCTATCGTCCATACAAGACCAAGAAACGTTGCCCATGGCTCCCCAAACCCTCAACCTAGCTGTCTCCCAGTCCCGCACCCTCTCCACCCTCTCCGCCACCCTCTCCGCTCTCCAAACCACTACTCAGCTCGCAGCCTCCAAATCCGTAGACCTCATGCTCTTTCCCGAAGCGTACCTCGGCGGCTACCCTCGGACCTGCTCCTTTGGCGCCGCAGTGGGAGCTCGCGCAGCAGAAGGCCGTGAGCAGTTCTTGCGGTATTTCCAGTCCGCCGTAGACCTCGGTGACACGCCAAGAGGAGCGGGAGATGAGTGGATTGACAAGGAGCTGGAGGTAGCGAAGGGGAAGGAGTATAGAGGTGATGGGACGCGGGAGTTCTTGGAGCGAGTGGCTAGGGAGACGGGGGTGTTCATTGTGACTGGGCTTGTGGAGAAGGCGGGAGGTAGTCTGTACTGCTCCGTGGTCTATGTCTGTCCGCAGTTGGGAGTGCTTGGCAAGCGGAGGAAAGTCATGCCCACTGGCTCTGAGCGGTTGATATGGGCTCAGGGCTCACCTTCCACACTTCGAGCTGTGACTACTACGATCAAGGGCGTGAAGCTGAGGATGGCTGCGGCAATCTGCTGGGAGAATTACATGCCGTTGCTGAGGTACAGTCTGTACAGTCAGAACGTCAATCTGTACCTGGCACCTACTGCTGATGCGAGAGATACCTGGTTTCCGCTGATGAGGACCGTGGCAGCAGAGGGGAGAGCATTCGTATTGAGCGCCAATCAGTGTATGAAGGGGAAAAATCTGCCAGACTGGATCACTGGGAAGACTAGTGGCGAGAGCAAAGAAGTCGCGAGTCCGGCGAAGCCAAATGGCCGGAGAAGAAGTACCGTCACTGTCAAAGAAGAGCAGCATGAGCTCGTGCTGCCAGATCTTGGCTCAGGCTCAGCGATCGCGGATGACGCAGCAGTGCCTACAGATGAAGAGTACGTCAGTCGTGGAGGTTCATGTATCATCGGACCTCTAGGCGATGTGCTGAAGGAGCCACTGTGGGAAGTGGAGGATGGTGGACTGCATATCGTTGAGGCTGACTTTGAGGACTGCGAAAGGGGACGACTGGACCTGGATGTTGCTGGAAGCTACTCGAGGAACGACGCATTTCACTTGGAAGTCGATGGACTGGATCTGGACCCGCCTCCGTGATATACGGTTACTTGCGCCGTGTACACCCTGCCACACGGTGAAACCAGCGCATGACCTGTAACTCCACTCCAAAGCACTAGCGATGTGCGTTTCTTGGCTCACAAATCGCCAACCGCTAACGTCTATGCTCGTCAGACTAGCGTTCGTGCCCAACACCCCAACGCCCAACGCCCAATGCTCAATGCCCAGTGCCCAAAATTCAATTCCGATGACACCTCCCGGTCCCAGACGCCCTCCGCAAGCCCCTCAGATCAAGCCCTGCCCCAGCTGCTCTGTTCATACTCCAATCCGCTCTCAGTGCCTATGCTGTCCCGACTTCGAATGATCCTTGGCGCACCTGTGGCACAGAACGAACTTGCCATAGCAGTCCGTGCAGAAGTAGGCGGTGTGCAAGCACACCATGTTGCAGACGCCACAGAACTTCGACGATTCGGTAGCCTTCCTGGACACCGACGTCTTCTGGAATGCCTTCTTCATCCTTGCCGCCTCCGCTTTCTTTCCCTTCCAGACATGCGGCGCGGTGAGTGTAGCTGCCTGTGCTAGATCGCAGCGATGGCAGCGGAAGACATCGAGCGTCTTGTAGAACCCTTCATCTTGCTTGCGGGTGCGGTACTCGCTGGCACCGGAGTAAAACCTCGAGTTCTATTTTCCTTTGCCAACGCACACCGTGTGGTAATGCTGCTTGCATGTTGCGCACCCCACCAGCGTATCACTGGCAGTGGAGTGAGAGACGCAGTATGTTTGTGGAGCATCCGCTAGATCAACATAAAAGCTCGCGTAGTCGAAGTCGTCTACCTCGGCTGTCTCTTCGTCTGCATCCTCCTCTTTGACAGGCATCTCGACTTCGCCCTGGGCCTGCTTCATCGCTTCAAATGCTTCTTCGGTAATGGAGAAGTCGCCGATGGGATCATGCTCAGCCCGGACTAGAGCGCCACTCGTGCTTGATGGTGCCGGTGGTGCATAAGAATGTGCTAACTCTTTGTCCACGATATAGTCAGGCTGCATCGGCCGGAGTTCGCGAGTGAACGTGGTACGCTTCTGCGGCGTTGCATCCCGAAGGCGAAGGTCTCGGTACTTGTCGTTGCCTTCGCGCTCTGGTGAACGACTCCGATTACGCTTGCTACCCCGCGTGGAACCCTTGAACTCCGCCAAGGTGGTCGGCCCTGGGTTGTCGAACTTGAGCACTTCGATTTGTCGCTTCACCGCCACGGGCAGCTTCGCCACTACGACCTCAGCATTTCACTCTTTCGCAGCCTCGGCATCTGTGCCTCTCACGCTCGACAATACACATTGCCAAGTCAACTTCGGCTTCGCAGACTTCTTCGGGATGAAGGGATCCTTCGTCTGTCTCGCCCCGCGTGCAGCCTTGCGCTTGCAGAAGTCATTTGGGCAGGAGAATACCAGACCACCGGGGAGCGTGGAAGCACCGAAGATCGTCTCACAGTTGCTACCGCAAGCTTTGGTCTGCGCCGTAACCACTTCGTGTCCACATCGCAGCTTGTGATGATGTGGCTGGTCGCGGAGGTGTGCAGCGACATGACAGACTGTCTCCGGCTGAGAGCCATCAGCAATCAGCATGCGGCCAGATGATGTGGTCATGACTGTGACTGCTTGTGGCACGAAGAGGCTATCGGAGTCTTCAGCTGCTTGCAGACCACTGACTGCTGGGGCCTGGAGTCCGGGGCGACCGCCTCGCATTGACAATGCGAAGGCAGAGGTTCCTTGCAACATTGCGTGGGCTGCATCGTTTTGAGGGCCCTGGCTTTGGAGCGCTGGCTGAACCGGCCGAAATGGCAAGTTCAGCGGGTTGTGCATCTTCGTCCAGTCCATGATGTCGCGAAGGTGCAATGTGTAGTGGAAGGATGAGGAGCACTACTCGGTCTGCACTCGGTGCGGCCGATTAGTGTCGCTTGAAACCGAGGCGCTTCTTGAACGACGCGCTTAAGTGAACGCGCTGCCAGATCACTGACATGACGCGCCAACGTGAACGGGCGCGTCGCCACGGAAACAATCAACATCTCGCCGGTGCAGTCGCAGGGCGGGAAGGAGCGACCCAAGGCTCGACTGCGAGCACCACACCAGGCCGTCCAGCTGATCGACTGCGAGTATGCCATCCCCACTGAGATCTAGCCACATCGTGATGGTATATACGAATAAATTAGATGAGTAGGGAGATAACGCCAGGGCCACTGGTGATGCGCTACATGTATAGTACAACACTTGTTCTTCACGATACTACTGAGCTCCAGCATGTGGTTGAAGGCGACTCAGTTTCGATAGACTGACGTTCTTTGTCAGACTTTCCACTCCTCCCCAACCCCAGAGCGGACGATTCTACCGCTCTCAGACAGCACAAAGAAGTGAGACAGCTGAGTCTCTTTCACGGTCTGCCGAGATGGTCTCATCAACTCCTCGTGCTCCGCCACCACTTCTCTTCTTCCTGAGTCAGGGTCCCATACCGTGCTTCAAGACTATCTACGACTTCTCCCTCTTCGCAAAGATGGCCGGCCAACGCTCCGCACTGCCATTGCCTTCGAGGACCAAGCGCCGAGCCTCGAAGCCCGCCAACATAACAGCGCCACAGTCCAGCGGGATCAATAAGCATCGAGCGACTCCAACGCCGACTAGACTGTCGCCTCGTACTCGTAAAAGTGTCATTGTAGCGACTTCGCCCCTCGATCCAAGCTTCATGTCGCCTACCCTATTTTCGGTGCAGCACACCCGCTCTCAGACATTCACCTACACAAAGAAGCCCGCCCCTCAGCCAGCCGCTTTTGGACAGGTCCCCTCCAGCCCACCATCACTCTACACCTCCGCTCATGTAGCCGAGCCCTGCATCACAGCCTCCCTGATCCACGTCCTCGCCCCTTGCACTCACAAAGTCATCACCCCCGCCCCAGAACCTTGCGGCGCGAATTGCTCCCTGTCGTCCCATCGGTTTGCCAATCCACGCACCGCCGAATCCTTCGTCTGCGCTTCCTGCGCACTTGCGACTATGGGAGCGGATTACAAAGCCAAAGTGTTCGTTTTCCAATCTCGCTGCGCGACACATGCGCGGACTAACGGCGCTCTGCCACCGGGCTGGGAGGAGGAGCGAAGGACAAGATTGGACAAGGTGTGGATGTTGCAGGCTAGCAGTGAGCTGAGGAAGTTGGAGAGTGAAGGGAGAGTTGCGGAGGCTGTGTACCTGGAGCCTGAGAGTCGGGTGTTTCTGGAGCAGGTCATGGAGTTTAGGGAGAGTGAAGGGTCGGCTGCGCCGGGTAACTGGATCGAGCCTGAGGTTAGGGCGAGGATGCCAACGAGGCCGAGAGTGAGTGGGAGCAGACTGCCGACACCAGCTAGTACGCCGAGGAAGAATGTCGGCGGTAGCAGGTTGCCGACGTCTGCGTGTACGCCGAGGAAAAGATGAAAGGCAGCAGAAATGATCATAGTACGTGGACTCGAGTCAGGCATAGTCAGGAAAGATCTCGTTATCAAAGATATCACGTTCCACTCGTTGGTAAGGGAATTACATTCAGTCTACACCATCATACTAGCTGTCTGCAAACGAGAGTGAATGCTCTACGACTAGCCTTCGTTCTCAACTTGACCCCCTCCTCTTCCATCGCCGTCCATCCACTCCAATCTCGCGTCACATCCTTTGACGTCAACCTCGCCTCTAACACCCCTGATACAAAAGCGCCGAGTAGAAGTCATAGGCCGAGGCAGTATCGCACAAATACGATTTGCTCCCCGTGATCCCTTGATGGTGCAGTTTGTTCCCAACGCAACCCTGACCGATGTAATAATCCGCAGTCGACTAGACGCCGCCGCTCCGCTAACGGGAGATTTGGCCAGCATAAGCCGCAATGCGCTCGTCACGCAGACACCGCAGCCAAAGGTGTCGTCAGAGAAGCGCGACTGGCCTTGACAGTTGCCAAGCTCCCAGCCGATGGATTGGTTGCCGCCGCTGTGCTTGGAAAGTGCGGAAGGCTCAGTCAGGAGGTCGGGCCTGTTGATGTAGGTGAGGCTGACCTGGCGATCCAGAGCTCGAACAGGAGTAAGTCAATGACGATACTAAAACGGAACAGGTAGATTCCTCTCCAGGTAATTGCTCCACATGGGCTTCGTCTTCGACCTCTGGAATGCCGAGTCACTGCTCACGAACAGATCCTCCATTGCACTCGCATACTTCACCAGACTGGCCTCACTAAAAGCCGTCCCAAGCACAGCGAGCCCGTAAGGCATCCCACTGTCACTGTGCACACTCGCTGGTATCGTGATGATCGGATAGCCTGCCTGTGCCGCGATCTGCACAGCCTGCGCAACGTCTGGTGGCAGCAAGAGCGCATCGACTGTTTCCCCGCTGTTCCGCAGAGCGTAGTCAATCCCTTCTTCCCGCGAGGTGCGCTGGCAGAAGGCTAGCGCTTGGTAGAACGTCTCGTTTCTGGCGCCTTTGTTAGCAAGGGAAGCGAGAAAGCCGTCCTGGCCGGAACCGAACGCAGGATGAATGCCGGGAGTACCGCCTTCGCTTCCGACGTTGTCGATGTTGTACTGTACGAGATCTTCAAGGCTGCGTATGTTTGTGTTGGAGAGTTCGGAGAGGTAGGTGGCGATGTTGTTGTAGAAGTCTACTGTGATGTAGGAGTATTCAGATTCGTTGGAGTAGCCGCGAGTCGTGCCGTAGTCCCTTGCAAGATGTGAGTAATGAATGTACTCATCTTACCCAGCAGCACTTACCAATTCCACCCATCCGGGCTCACGATTTCCGGATGCTGCAGCTCTGTGCCGTTCACAATCGTGACACCAGCACCATTCAGCACACCAAGCATCGTGAGAAGCGTGTCAAGTTGTTCCTGATCAGCATACTGCCAGAACGACTCCCATGGAACGCCAAATCTCACGCCCTTCAGCGCCTTAGCCTTGCTGAGATATGGCGCATATCCCCCATTTGGCGTCTTCCCAGCTTGCGCGGTTGTGTAATTATCACGTCCATCGACTCCATAGATCGCATCCAGTACATAAACAGCATCAGCTACAGTCTTTCCGAAGACGCCAACTGTGTCCTGATGCTCGCTCTCCGGAATCACCCCGGCCCGAGAAGTCAACCCAACAGTAGGCTTGATCCCCACGATGGCGTTCCGCATCGATGGATTGATCACACTCCCGTCCGTCTCAGTCCCCAGCGCAAACGGCACAACATTGTTAGCCACCGCAATCGCACTTCCGGTGCTGCTCCCGCCAGGATTGACAGTGAAGTTGAACGGACTGCGAGCCTGACCTCCTCGCGCAGAGTAGCCTTCCGAGTAGTTATTGCTGCGCATGTCGGCCCATTCGCTGAGGGTGGCTTTGCCTAGGAGTATTGCACCAGCTTCTCGAAGCTTTTGCACGACGTAGGCATCCAGGGGAACGACGGAGCCTAGGAGTGCCCAGCTACCGGCTGTGGTTTGGAGCTTGTCGGCGGAGGCGATATTGTCCTTCACCAAGAACGGGAGACCGTGAAGTTTCGAACGGACTTTACCGGCTTTGCGCTCGCAGTCGAGTGATGTGGCGATGTCATAGGCGTCTGGGTTGACCTCGAGTACTGAGCTGGTTATTTCGTCAGTGAGGAGATGAGGCCAAGGTCATGCAGGTAGATCACACTTGATGTACTGGTTGGTTTGGTAGTATCTTTGCATGTAGCAGGAGAGCAGATCGACGCTGGTCAGTCTGCCAGTCCACAGGTGGTCTTGTAGCACATCAATGGGAGCGTCTTCGATCTTCAGACCCCGGCACAGTGGCATTGTGTGCCATGATATTGCCGGCGCGTAGGTGCCATTCTGTGCGGTCGCGAAGCGCGTGAGGCTGGCGACAAATAGGATGACGGAGGTGGTAAGCATTATTGGCAAGCCAAAGGATCAAGTCCCGGTATTGGCGGCAGGTCTATAGTGAGGATAACATAGCTCTTGTAGGTGCCGGACGAGATCCATTGAGGATTCCGGAGGCGCATGCGGTATGATGCTATGGACCAGGGTCCCTGCCGAAACTCTGCAGTAGTGGGCGCCACTGCACTAGTGCTTGAATGCTTGATCGGTACAGTACCTCGCCCTGAGCCAGGACCAATTGTGGGTTATCGTGTTCACTTCTCGCTCCTCACGCCCATACAAGCTTCTTCAGCGAGTACCCAAGACTCTCGATGTACCCTGTCGCCTTCTTGGCGTCCGCCAACGATATCACATCCTTCTCCTGCACAGCCGGCGCCTTCGACAGATCCAGGTGATCCATCTCCCTCATCTTCATCATCGTCTTGTGAATCTCATCGCATGTCTGCTTGACTTCTTCACGCTGAGTCATCCTTCTCGATGGCAGAGCTTTGAAGGCCAGTAGTCGCTCGTTCTTCGTCCCCGCCGTCTTGGGCTGGCTCTTGTTCTCAGGTGGTGGTGTCGTGTCTTCGATGGCCTTCTCGTTGTCCATACTCCTCGTATTCGTCCGCACGACCGCGTGGCCATTGGTCTTGTATCGTATTGCAAATCCGACGTTCTTCTCCTCATCCATGTGACTCGGCGCAAGCGTACTAGTCACGTAGGTTCCCCTCCAAATTTCAGAGATGTCCGTCAAGTCGACCTTCTCGAAAGATCCGACTTTCTCCGTACTCCAATCGAATCGACAGAAGTACAACGCCACATTCGTCAACAGCAGTACACACTCCTCGAAAGGCATCGCTCTCACGCTATCAGGTTCATGCGGACAGCTCAGCGCCCAGCCATGCCGCAGATCCTCATCCGAGCCCTCAAGCACGATTTGAACGCACTTCTCGATCGCGCTTTGTCGGACTTTATCCATGTCGATCGCATGGTCTTTAGTCATCATGTTCGATTCGAACTCATCGAAGACCTCTACGCCGACACTACCGAGGTAGAAGTCGATGCAGGCTTGCAGGAAGTAGTCGCCAAAGATGTTGTTGTAGTAGCGATTCAGCGTCAAGCTGAGATCTGATAGTGCGCCCGTCCAATTGCGCTTGCGCGTGCGGGTGAAGTCGCCTTTAAGAGCAGCGGTGCCGGCGTACTGCCGACTTATGGCGTCGCCGTTGTCAGCCCAGAGGGTGTTGAACCACTTCGTCTTGGGATCTGAGTGCAAATCTATACTCAGACCGAGCTCGGAAAGCTGTTGCTGTAGCACCCACGCGCCGATGGCGGATTGCGTGACATTCGTGCGGTCAAGACAGTCCATGCAATTTGTGCGGAGGATGCCGGATTGCTTGGTTGTGGCCACCTTATTCTGGAGTGTAGTCCAGCCGTGGGATTTGAGGGAGGGTTCGAGAGTGGAGAGCAGGATCGAGACGTTCTCGAATCGCATGCCGCCGCATTCTTTGTGGAAGTAGAACCATTCGAAAGCAATCTTGCTCTTGTTCGTTTCGTTGAGCGACTTCACGCCGGTCTCGTACGCCTCGCCGATGTCCTTCTCGACGCCAGACTTGTCGACGAGGCTTGCTACTTGAACGTTACCGTAGTGATCGACGAGGCTTCCAAAGTGTGCTTTCAACGCTGCGTGGTTCGTGGCCTGCGATCCGAACATGACTGGCACAGGCTTCGCTGCATATGGTGTCTGCGAAAAGAATAGTGGTATAGAGCCTCGTATCTGTAGTAATGAGAAGGTCTTCTGCTCGTTGTTCCAGTCCTGGGGTGACAGGATCTGCTCCGTCTCGACGAAGTTCGCGACGCTGCCACTGTCGTCCACTCCTCGTCTCAAGTAGCGCAGGCCTGCGCGCTTGACAGATCGCCTCGAGATGATGGTGAT